>CM055094.1:18247178-18414923 GCA_029204225.1 Diphasiastrum complanatum
TTGGCATGTGAACGACTTTCTTGGTTCCAACATAAGAGATCAAAGAAGTAAAGAACTCCTTGTGACTAGTCATGTGTGAACTAGATCCACTATCTATCCACCATGAATCCTTGTCACTTCCACTTGACATTAGACTTGAAGAACACATCATGAGAGAATCACAAGAATCTAGATCCTCATTAGAAGTACAAAAGTTGTTTTGCTTACTTTGCTTCTTATGACATTCATTTCCAAAATGACCTTTTATCCCACAATAAAAGCACTTGAACTTTGACTTGTCTTTCTTTCTAAAAGATGTAGAAGAGGAGGAGGAAGAGTGACCATCATGATTCGAGTTACCACCTTTGGACCATTTCCCTTTGCCTTTACCCTTGCCTTTGACTTTGCCTTTTGTGAAGAAAGCCTCTTCACCTCCACCTTGCAAGGATGCACCATCAAGCTTTGATTGCAACTATGTTCTTCAGCCAATAAGATTTCTTGCAAGTCAGCCACACTTGGCAAGACTCTTTGAATGGCAAAACTTTGCACAAGGTTAGCATGTTCATCTAGCAAACCATTCAACATAACCTGGACTATTTCACCATCTTTTATGCTTTCATCAATGCATGCTAGATCATCACTTAAGGACTTAACCCTCCAGACAAATGCATGAGCATTTTCACCCTCTTTTTGTCTACTAGAAAATATTTGCCTCCTTAGGGTCAATACCCTAGATGTGGACTTTGATTCAAAGAGCTTCTTCAAGGCATTCCATGCCTCACTTGCACTTTGACTATTACCAACTTCCTTGAGAAGTTCATTGGTAACATTCATTTTAATGATATGAAGAGCCCTTTTGGCCTTCTTATCAAGCCTTTGTTGCTCTTGAACTATGGATGGTCTCTCTTCAGTTCCTGCAACTATGTCCATGAGTTCATTCAACTCAAGTAAGGATTCCATCATCACTTTCCAGGTAGAGTAGTTTGATGAACTCAACCTATCATTAGTTTCTAACATGATCCCACCATTGGAAGCCATGAATATAATGATTTTTCAACTTTTAGACTATTTCCTAATGCAACTAGCACTCACTTTCCTCTCAACAAATGATGGATAAGGAGATCTCAGAAGATCTAGGACCCTAAAACACTTCTATCTTGAACATGATATGATATGATGACGTCACTAGAAGAGTGTTAGGACATGCCTAATCTGTCGCTCTTGTAATCTGAGGTTAGTAATAGATTGTTTAATCCATCTAATCAGAAACATTACTTTGAATATATGCATTGCTAGACGCATCAAGATGAAGATAGTCATGGATACAGAGTAGACAGAATTGTAAAAGTGAGTGTACGGATTAGCAGTAGCTAGTCATATTATTCGTGAGAGAGAACATCTCTCTCGTGCCAACGCGCTGATCTAGGAAACAGACAACGCTCAAGAAAAATATTATAAATTCAGTTCTGATAATAGAAGTGATTTTCTCAATGCTCTGTTCTATTATGTGTATGATTTGCAATATTGGAATGCATAAAGGGTCACGCAGCTATTGAATACAACCAAAATTTGAGAAACAAGACAGTTAGAGCATACGAGAGAGCGACAATACTACTCATCCTATATGGAGGAACTAGAGTCCTCCAAGATGGCCGAGGATAGAGCCAACAACGGCAAGAATGCAGCAGCTTACTTGTGTGCTGATGTCTATGCGACATCAACTTTAGGTACACAAGAGATAATTATTGATTCAGGTGCAACGTCACACTTCGTGGCAACAAGACACATGATCACTAATTATCAAGAATCAAAATCTTCCAGATATATAATCTTGGGAGATAAAGCAGAACTGGAGCGTTGTGGTTAAGCACCAAAGGAAGAGACAGAAGGCTCGATGACACTCTATACGTGCCCGCTCTTCAAAAGGACCTACTATCTGTTGCTAAGATGGTAGATGCAGGACTAACGTTCACCTTTGAAGGCGATATCTACGAAGTGGTTGAATCCACAACCACTCAGCTTGTCACCACAGGAAAGCAACAAGGAAAACTGTATCACCTCATGGTTCGAGTACCTTCAGAGCAAGCTCACGAGATCAACGAATCGATGGACATTATATGGCACAGGAGGCTATATCACATGAATACAGTTGCTCTATACCATGCTAGCCGGAGTGGAGCATTCACTAGTGTCAATATCAAAGATGCAACATGCTTGAAATCCTGCGATGCCTATATCAAAGGCAAGATGTCATGTATACCATTCACCAAGGACTCTATTCCTCTTGTATAGATGACATTTAGTTCTCTCCAATACACTATGGAGTTCCATGCACATCCAATGAGAAAGAGAGAGGCCTAGAGGAGTTCAAGAGCCTTCATAGGCTTATGGAAGGTCATCAGACATCTTCCATAACTTATGACTCTTTGATTACTATTCTTGTGGAACTTGAAACTCAATGGACCCTTTAGGAGGGCGCCCTCCTACTAGGACCCATTGCCCAAGTTGTGCTTGTATAATTTGGTCCAAGACCAATAAAGTGATATGGTTCAAGGTTGAGGCCCAAGGTTTAGAAATATAGTCATCCAATGACTTTGAAAGACCTTTCTAGGTTCCATACTTCTATCCAAGGCATAGACACCTACTTGCCAATCAAGGACACTAGTACCTTTATCTAAGGCACCTACCCTTAATCTTGAAGAAATGAAATGTTTCTAACTACAAAGCCTTGCTAGCTTTCAACCCTCAGCCTGACGAAGATTTTCGCGAACATGAAAGTTAGGAGACACAAAGCACAAAAAGTTTCGCAAAGTCAAAGGAAACAAAGATGAATGGTTCATGAACATGAAAGTCAAAGCAGATGAAGACGAACGGTTCGCGAACATGAAAGATTCACGAACGAGAATCTTTTGTGGTCTGTCATGAGAATCTTTTGCGGTCCAGTACGAGAGAAGGCAAATGACCAAAATGAAACCAACGACGGAAATGAAACCTTCTCCTGTCCTCCACGCTCCAAAGAGTACCAGCGAGATCATGCAAGTACCCAGAAGTACAGATATTTGATCTGATGGCAGGACGTCAGCAAATACATTTTAGGTTGTGGCTAATCTGCCACTCTTGTAATTTCCTGATTAGTTATAGATGCTTAATCACTCTAATCTCAGATTTACATAGAGCGACTATACTTACTAGATGATACTTGACATATAGATCAACAAAATACACATACAATGTAATGTAGTAGTCTGATGCAAGTAAGCAATCAAGACGAAATATAGACAACAAGTCCGCCTGCATGCGAGACGAGCTCTATGATCAAGATCCATAGAGATCCAACTGTCCGCTTGTAAAACGAGACGATTACTATGAGAGAACCGTGTTTTTCCCACGCCAACGCACTGCGTGAATTTGCAAGGAGTGCTTGAAAAAATAAGATAAAGATCAATATAGATGATTCTTCTTGTTGTGTCTGATCTCAAATGTAAATGCGTCTGCTATTATTCGTATGTCTAAATTTTCTTGTTCATTTGAATTCCGTACCTTGGTTGAAGCTATGTTGAATGCTGCATTAATTTTATAAATGTAGATCAATAGTACCTAACTACACTCTGGAGGACTATAGGAGTGATTCAGCTGGCAGTGTCCAACGATCGCATCTGGACTCCATCTGAGGGCAAGAGAGTTGTGGTTGCTCAAGGCAAAAGGAAAGGAAACCTATATCATCTGAAGGTACGCCCACCTGCAGATCAGGTGCATCAGACTCATGACGACTCACCAGACACTCTGTGGCACAGAAGACTCTTCCACATGAACTCAATGGCACTTTACCAGACAAGCCATCATGGAGCGATAATAGGGGTCAGCATCTCGAATACAACTAATTTGACCACCTGTGATGCATGTTTGAAAGGCAAGATGTCACGCACACCATTCATTAAAGACTCCTACAGAACGACAAAGATTCTAGAGCTAGTGCATTCTGACATCTGCGGTCCATTCAATGTGATCTCAGTAGGAGTCTCAAAATATTATATAACCTTTATTGTTGATTATAGCAAATTTTCCAGAGTGTATTTTATTCAGAATAAATCTGAAGCACTTGATAAATTCACTGGAAATGTGAATTGGACTGAAAGATGTACATGCAGCAAAGTGAAGTAGATCAGAACAGATCGAGGTGGCGAATACATCTCGAATCGCTTCACTGACTTCCACAATGATCGTGGCATCATTCACAGAAGAACTGCAGCCTACACAACTATCATGCTTTGAGAGGGAGCTGAAGAAATGAAATGTTTCTAACTACAAAGCCTTGTTAGCTTTCAACCCTCAGTCTGACAAAGATGTTCGCGAACACGAAAGTCAGGAGACACAAGGCACAAAAAATTTCACGAATGCGAAAGTCAAAGGAAACGAAGATGAATGGTTCGCGAACACGAAAGTCAAAGCAGACAAAGACGAACGGTTCACGAACATAAAAGATTCACGAACGAGAATCTTTTGTGGTCTGGAACGAGAATCTTTTGTGGTCCAATATGAGAGAAGGCACAAGACCAAAACGAAACTAACGACGGAAATGAAACCTTCTCCTGTCCTTCACGCTCCAAAGAGTACCAGCGAGATCATGAAAGTACCCAAAAGTATAGATATCTGATCTGATGGCATGACGTCATCAGATACATTTTAGGTCGTGGCTAATATGCCACTCTTGTAATTCCCTGATTACACTAGCTTCATGTATTTGGCATTTTTCACTTTCTCAAAATATGCGACAATTGCAGAAATGTGCTTAGATGCATAAAATACACTAACATAAAGTGGCAGATGTCACATTTGATCAAGGAAGTATCTGGGACCGGTTGGTATGAAGGGCACTCATTGCCAGAGTAGTCCTATATGCACAATTCTAAATCAGGAACAACATAATCCATAAACGCAGAATTCATTCATGATGCCATTGTCACACAATATTTTTTCTCACTTTTTCTGGTGGAAAGGTTTAGCATCTGCACCAAATTTACATTAATAAAGTTATGAGTGGATTCTTTTTTAAAAAGTACATTAACAACTTGATCTTTAACTTTACCTTTAATACAAACATGGTCATTAGGACCCATGACTAAAGAACTAAGGAATTAAACATTCATCTCATTACTTTGAGATAAATTACCTAAGGTAGTAGCTGGTTTTTTGACGCAATCTCGTGCAAGGTGGCCCTCGCCATTGCACTTGAAGCACAGGTTTTTTTTATGAGCTTCAGCCTTATCAATGCCACCTTGATTGTTTTTAGAATTTTTCTTTGTTTTCTTAGGATTATTGGAATTGGGATGTGTTTCACTAACATTTTCCCTATCCTTCCTCTTAGATTGAAAAACTTATTTCCTCTCATTAGGTTGTTGACCCCTAGGTGGCTTAGGTGTGTCATCAAAAAACTTTGTAGCCCTAATAGCATCTAAAAGAGTTTTTGGATGGTTCCTATGAACATTCACTTGATAATCTTTTGGTAATCCATCAATAAACATTAACATTTTTACTTTGGGTGGAATGTCACTATAGAGTGGATTCAAGTACTTATGAAAATCCTAAATAAATTGTTTTAAACCTTTATTCATTGTTATCTGACTCAACTTTTAAAAGTGTTCATAGTCATCTAACAGTGGTAGAAAGTATTCTCTAGATACTATGCAAAAATCTTCCCATGTACAAGGTTGATTGCGTTTTGCAACTAGGTAATCCCATATTAAGGCTCTTCCCTCGAGGAACATAGTAACAGTGGATAACTTTTCACATTCTGGGAATTGGTTCATGCCAAAGTATTTGTTCCAAACACATTAGAGAAGTTCTAAATCTAAAAAAGACCCTTTGTAAAGATTCCTTTTATATTTTTTCTCAAAATTTTCTTACACATGGACCAATCAAAACACTCAAATTTGAAATCTACGTAACGTAACTTTTTGAGTCCACATTTTAATTCCATACTAAAAAAATGGCATAGATTTTTAGTGGTAAGTCCAAATTTAGCAAAGTTTGGTGCATTGAAAAGTGCTCCACAAGAGCTTTTCAATGATATGTTAGATGACATATTTTGAGCTAGAATTAAAAAGTTATGGCAAGTCAAACGTATTAGTGTTATAATATTTTAATAATAAAAAAGACATCTTGCACGAATTCTTAAAGGGTCTTTTTGGAACTCAAAACTCCTCTAATGTTAAGCCATGAACTTACCACTTTTAAGTTCCTATCTTTCTTCTCTCCCTTAAACAATTTTACGGGAGGTGGAACTACATGCTTCTTCTGGTTGGCTAACCTGGACTCCAAGTCTTTGTTCTTTTGTTTAGTTTCAAGAAGTTGTTTATTAGTGGTTTGAATTTGTTGATACAAATGTTCAAGAGCTTGTGCCACATTGGATGGGTTTGATAAATCAAAAGTTGGGTTATCATTGGTTTGATCCACTGGTGTTGCTTGTGTGTTTTCCTATTATGCAAATATAACAAGGAGGATTCAAATTAGAATGATAGAAATGTTTTAATTTTTACATCCAATGCAAAATAAAAGCACTTTATTTCTACTCATTCAATCTTATTGTCTGTAAGCTCAATCCAAGCCTACTATTTGCAAGCTCAATCCAAGCTTAAGAGAACAACAACAATAACAAGCTACCTTTGCCTTAATCCAAAGCAAAAATGAAAACCAAATCCCAATCCCATTCCATTTTTATTTGTCATTACAAAAGAAACCAAAATTTTCACATTTCTCACTATTCTAGATCTCCAAATCCAATGAAACTAGTGTCTCAAAAAGGAAAATTAATGAAGCTTAATAAAAACTTCAAGTTTCAAATCTGATTTTCAGATTTACAAGTCTAAAAATCAGAACTTCATAATGACAAAAAGCAGAACTTCAAAACTTGCTTTATACACAAAGTTACACTACCATTCCTTTCATGCATTGCCTTCATGAAACTAGGAGATAGAAAGGTGTAACTAATGAAGTTTGATGAAAACTTCACTTTTCATATCTGATTTTCAAATTTACAAGTCTGAAAAATAGAACTTCAAAATGAAAATCAGAACTTCAAACACTTCATTTATGCATAAAAGACACTAGTTTTGATCCAAACACATAGCTAGAATCAATCTTTTTGCAAAAAAAAGTTTGTGTATCTAGAGGAAGTCTTCTTCTAACCATCCCAATTTTTTTTTTTAGAACTTTAAAAAACCCAAAGCCCACTTGAAAACTTCTCTAACATAATAAAAAATCAGCCCCTAAACATTTCTATGAGGATCACTACTCTTTTCTTAAGAAGAATAGATTCATTGGGTACTCCAACTACAAGCTTCCTACCACTAGGAAAGCCAAAAATCTTTCCCAAAAAAATAAAATTGGTGAGCTTAATAGAACTTGAAGGAGTTTAGAAAGGTTGCCATCCTTTGTCTAGCTCTGATTCCACTTTAACAAGTCAAAAGGAGAAAGTCCTCCAAATCCAAGGTAGAGCCTCCAAATGTCCTCCAAGAAACCTGCAAGCTTCTAGATGCTTCTCCAACTCCAAGCTAAGATGCCTCCACCTGCAAGTAAGGATCTGCCTGCCTCCAAGGATCTCTCCTCCACTTGTGTCCCTACTCTTAAACACAAAGGAAGATAACAAGCTGGCCTCAAGTATTCACCACCCAATCATAGCTAGATCCAAGCTCCAAGCAAGACCTATCTAGCACCCCCTTGCTAGACATAAACAGATCACAAGCATATCACAACAAACCATAGTTTACTCAAGATCCAAAACCTACTTATGTCCCATACCATAAGCAAGATCTAAACCCTTAACATACTACACACAAGAATTACTCTACACACTAGTAGCCACACAAGAGCATAGGGAAGGTAAGCAAAAGAGATCTCTCCCCCTCCCAATGGGCGCCCTACTCCTCTTATATAGATGGCATTTAGTTCTCTCCAATACACTATGGAGTTCCATGCACATATAATGAGAAAGAGAGAGGCCTAGAGGAGTTCAAGAGCCTTCATAGGCTTATGGAAGGTCATCTGACATCTTCCATAACTTATGACTCTTTGATTACTATTCTTGTGGAACTTGAAACTCAATGGACCCTTTAGGAGGGCGCCCTCCTACCAGGACCCATTGACCAAGTTGTGCTTGTATACTTTGGTCCAAGGCCAATAAAGTGATATGGTTCAAGGTTGAGACCCAAGGTTCAGAAATATAGTCATCCAATGACTTTCTAAGACCTTTCTAGGTTCCATACCTCCATCCAAGGCATAGATACCTACCTGTCCTTAATCAAGGACAATATCTTTATCTAAGGCACCTATCCTTAATCCTAAGGGTAACCCTTATCCAGGGGTCTCATGACTCCATACCTCTGACTAAGGTATAGTCACTTGTCTGTCCTTATCCAAGGGGACATACCCTTAATCCTAAGGGTACCTTGCCATGTAGCCCCCAACATTAAATGGACTAATAGGGGTCTGAAGTACTGCTAGTTACATAGGTATGTAACAAACTTTTTCAGAACGAAAAAACTCCTGGAACTGGTAAGGCTTTGACATCTGTGGACCATTTGATGTGGTCTCCCTAGGAGGTTCAAGGTAGTACATCACTTTTATTGACGACTTCAGCAAGTTTGCAGCCGTGTACTTTATTTACAACAAGTCAGAGGCCCTGGACAAATTCACAAAGTTCGTGAATTGGACTGAGAAATGGACTGACAAGAAGGTGAAGCAATTGAGAATAGACAGAGGAGGAGAATATATCTTCAAACAGTTTGTAAAGTTTTGCACCAACAAAGGCATATTTCACTTGAAGACTGCAGCCTACACACCACAGCACAATGGTGTGGTAGAGAGGAGAAATCGGACTCTCATGGAAGCTGCGAGATCCATGATGGCCTATTCAAAGGCGTCAAAATTTTTATGGGCTGAAGCAGTAGCTACAACCAATCACCTGCTGAACAGGAAAGGTAGATCCAGTGTTGTACATACCATGCGACACGAGGTTTGGTGGGGCAACAAACCAAGTCTGACACATGTGCACATTTTTGGATGTGTCGTATACACCCACATTCCAGATCATAAAATAGAAGAATGTTTGACTACTGGATTAAACGTTTCAGTATAATCGACATTGTATACCTGAGAAAATCCTCTGACAGCAAGTCGTGCCTTTCTTCTGTTGATGCTTCCATCGGTTTGATAAAAAAGGAATCCTAGCTTGCTTTCCAAAAATGCAGCTATGACAGACAGGGAGATCGACCTTACCAGAAGGATAGTCGAGATCAAGAACCATGGATTGTCTAGACATGTTCATAATAGATGCATGATTCTCATGTTCTAAGCGATGATGCCATAGTAATGCTTTATTGACTAAAACAGAGGTTTTCAAGGCTTGACTAGACTTAGAATAACAATGTGCCAATCTATATAAGTAACCCTACTTCTTTTCGAGTGCTTCTAGTTACTGATAACAGATTTGTAGAGAAGTTAGGAACGTATAAGACTTTTGATAGTAATTTGAATTGATCATGCTAGAATCGCAATCTTACAGTACCTTCACCTTCAATAGTGTGAGTACTATTGTCACCAAGATGAACAAATTTCTTTGTGTTGTAAGGCGTGTAGGAGTTGAAGATCTCACGTTGATTGGTCATATGTTGAGTTGCTCCAGAATCTAGAAACCATGAATCATCCAAAAACTCACTTTGATCTTTGACCATAAATATGCCTTTGTCCACTTCGACCTAGGGAGATGATGACACTATGTTTGGCCAGAATTCAAGCCATATGTTGAGCCATACATGATTAAATACAAGCCTTGTCAACTACATATGGCCGAACATCCTAAGGCTAGTGGTTTGTTGCATCCATTGGATATCCCTGATAAGAGACTAGAGAGTATATCGACGGATTTTCTAGTTGTATTTCCAAAGACCCACTGGGAAAATGCTTTTATTTGAGTGGTAGTGGATAGGTAAATTGAGTTAATTGTGTCATACAAGCTAAGTCAACTACTAAAACTTTTGAATTAGTCCAGATCTTTGTTGAAAGATTATTTCAGTTGTATGAACCACCGAGTAACATTGTTAGTGATAGAGATCATTAGGGCCCTTTTTGGACTCAAAAAGGGCCTCTTCATTAATTATAATTAGTGTTAATGATGACATCTGTACCAACAACAGAGTGACAACTGAGATGGAATGGTCCATATGACATGGCACATCCAATGGTATAAATCAGATCTTCAAATTCTAACTCACCCACTAACTCTCCTCTAACTCTATTTCCTCAGCCCATATTAATGATGATATGACATGGCTCAAATTTAAATTTAAATAAAAATGTGACTATTTCTTCAAAGCCTTCAAACGCCGTTTTTATTAACTCAGAACGCCAAATTATGGGGCCCAATATTGCCTTGGGCCCCCATATTGAAAAAAAAAATTCAAACAAAAAAGGGGGAAGGGGGGTGGGGTACAACCCCCCCCAGGTCTATTGATGTGTGACTTAACCCATGATAAACCCATGGTGAACTGCCACATAGGACAATCAGTGAGCTAATTAATCCTATTTAGCAAACATGTTTAGGCAAGGAAGAGGCCCTTTTTGAGTTCAAAAAGGGCCCTAATGCCTAAATTCACAGTTAACTTTTGGTCAGTAGTATTTTATGATCTATTTTTTATGTAAATCAAGTTGTAAGATGATGTCCATTTTTCCTTTCATTTAATTATTGATAATTGTCACAGATAGTTGATTCAATTTGATGGTCGTAAATTGTTGGTGATTGTCAATTATTATGTTGATTTGAGTGTCATGGATGATTGAAATTTTATTGATGGAGTCAACATATGTTAAGGCTTGCATCAAGTTCTCAATACTCCTTGTCAATGTGAATCGAACCATTATTCAATCTTCAAGTTTGAAATTTTCTTGCATAAAAAATGCTTCTTCCTTGGCAATGATTTGGTAAGAATATGGGCACACATCGATTGTGTTTTGTGAGACAACTAGTTAGAGTTAGTGCAGCCTATCAATAATGGCAATGCATTGTTTGAAGTGTATTTACCATCACAACATATTACCAACTATGTGGTTCCTTTCATGTATCTAACTTGAATCCTTTTTACAGCTTTCAAATGAGTTGCTCCCAAGTTTGATAGAAATTGAGCACACTTATTGACTATGCAATATTGGACAAGCCATTGCATACATTGATTAACCCAGCAGTGAAGTATATGAAATTTTTTCCATGTCAGCTTGTTTTTCACAACTAGAAAACTCTGCGTTTATCCACGCAGAGTATCCAAGCGAGACCCGACACTTAGTTGATTTTCCAAAAATTTTGTTTGCGTGGAACATCCACGCCAAAAAAAATTTGAACACGCTTTCGGCGAGTCCACTGGTGTTTTTCTGACAAGACTCCGAAAAATTTATGCGCGTGAATTATCCACACGTTGCAATTCATCTCCTCTTATATGATTTTCATCATCACTCTCACTTTAAAAAATTATTTCATCATCCTGGCTATTAGAATTTCTATTCTCAACATCTATGGAAGTGGGTGCTTCAAGTATGGTTTGACAATTTACTCCATCTCTAGGTAGCTCAATCTCATAGTTAAAATGAGGATTTTCCATTTCATTCTCAACGATTTACTACATCTCTAGGTAGCTCAATCTCATAGTTAAAATGAAGGTTTTTCATTTCATTCTCAACATTTGCACCCTCAAATACTCGTCGTGAACGTGGTTCAACTTGAGCTACAAAGCAACATATTTTGTTTAGTCGAGCTGGTTGAAAAAACACCTGCAAAAATCACTATTTTAGAACATTTCGAAAACTCGAATACTGAAGTCACTTGCAATAAAATAAAAAACATGATACCATAGCATGTGCACCTTCTCACAGTGATGAGGCAACACCAATGTGTCAAAGGACTCCATGCTCAATGTTTTTGATGAATCAATCGCAAAAAATCCACTTGGATCCAATTTTACGGTTGCATTTGGCCCTCTACAAACAACCTTGAACCATTTCACATCAAATAAAAAATAGTGTCCACTTTCACCAAATGACACATCATAAATATTTTGTATAGTTCCTACGTATTCTATGTCTCCTGAGATGGGATTCTGATCTCGTGCACTGCTTTGACTTTCTTGTTGGAAAGATGCTATTACACCACAATCGTGTGTGCGTCTCTTGTTATCAATCCTTTCAACACGAAAGTGGAAACCAAAAGCCCATATAGCATTATATATTTTGCACTGCCACATGACAAACATGAATCTCATAAATAATCACTGAATGAACATGGTGTTTCAAAATGATTAAACAAATATTGTTATAAACAAGAATGTCCTAATAATAAAGTATCTAAATAATAATACCTTCCATTCGCATCCTCTTGCAAATTCCCATTCTGCGTTCGATATTTTTTGTCCCTCTTTTGTTGCTTTTTGTAGTGTGTCATGCAATGGCTCAAAATCATGTGAACTTGAGGCCATGTGTCTACCTTTATTCTGTCGTTGGCACTTTCTAGACAAGGCCCTCTCTTTTTTCTCTTCTTCATATAGGTTTAACCATTTATCCATAACTCCACAATTATAAAGCATGAAGGTAGAAATTTTTTCTAGTTGGAAGGGTGCCAACCTATGGACCTTTTCCATCCCTTGAGGTTTTTCACTAGTTACTTCTTCGGCTTCCTCATCATGCCACAATAGTGGAGCAGATGGATGTAGTTGGTGCAAAATTTCAGTAACATAAAAGATAGATTCATGTACTAACCATCCCTCTGACATGCTACCTTCAGGCCTTGCCTTTTGACGCACAAAATCTTTTAAGACTTTCATGTATCTTTCCATAAAGAACATCCACCTAAAAAGTCACAAGTGGTTAAAAATCAGTGTTTTATTTAATGATTTCATATATCAATTGATTTAGTTTAAATACACATGCAAAAGAAAATTTATGCACTTATATCTAGTGTGCACTGGACCAACAATAGAAACTTCTTCCACCAAGTGCACCAATAAATGCACTTGTGATTCTATAATGGAAGTAGAAAAATATCTCTCAAACATGCACACAATCTCCACCATATCCTCATGTCTCTTGCAAAGGTCCAGCTCACGGATTTCTTTAGAACACATCCATCTGCAACATATTCAATCCATTTTATGTCTACTTGAATTTCCAATCAATAAATACTAAATAAAAAAATACACTAAGTACATGTAAATACCTGACAATGATTGATAGTTTGTATATGGTCTCACAATTATCTTTTGACAAGCACCCACGAATTGACAATGGATAGATGAATTGAATCATCTTTGGCCAATCATGAGATTTGAGACCTTGCAACTTTCCATCCACTGTGAATGATGACCATAGAGAATGGGCAAAACCAGTTGATGTTCTAATGTCATGAATAATGGAGCGCACATGCTTAAGCTCCTCCTCAGTGAATGTCCAAGGTACTTTTGGAGCATGATCTTCACCATCCTTTATCCAATATTTTTTTTTGGTGTTTGATTCTTTTAGATCGTGCCTTGCAGCAATGGTATCTTTTTCACCAATCAAGTGTTTCCAAATAGATTCACCCACATTTTTAAATATGTGCATAGGATTAAGTAGGTGATTAATCAAAAGGTTATTCCAATATTCCAAACGATGAAATATAGATAATCTTTTCATACCATCGATTGGTTTTGCTTGAAATTCCTCTCATATTTTTCGCCAATCTTCCATAGACATCCTCTTTGGAGGCATCTCTCTCTTAACTCCTCCTCCAAAACCTCTTCTATGAGTGTCTCTGAATGGATGGCTTCATGCAAGTATTTACGATGATTTTCATAAACCTCTTTTTTGAAACTATAAGAGTATCTTCCCACAAGATTTGGCCCGCACAAGAAACAATCATTTTTTCCAGTCGTTTGAAAGTTTGCCCAACAAATGGATACTATCAATCACTATTAAAAAAAAGTATATGTCAAAGAATAATTATAGCCATTATAGTATATCATGTAAATGTCAAGAATTACTAGTTGTATGTAACTGTAAACAAACTCCTATGTACACAAGATAGACATTGTTTGAATGATTACTTCAGCATTCACCTAATCCTGGATAGTCATGCATTGTCCACATTACAATGGCATGTAGTGTAAACTCCCTCTCTTGTAAGGGGTGCGAAATGTGATATGCATTTATCCCCTTCCAAAAATCTTCCAACTCGTCAATAGCGGCCCAAGATACACATCCATGTTCTTAACCTTGTGTTGGCCAGGAATTAGAAGTGCCAACATAATGTGTCTTCTTTTTGTACTCAACCAAGGAGGAATATTATAATTTACCAAGCAAACAGACCAAATGGACCACGTAGTTGCTCGTACACCAAAGGAGTTAACACCATCTGTTGCAAGACCCAATCTCACATTTCTTGACCCATTGGCAAATCTTGGATACTCTTTGTTGATGTGTTTCCATGCAGGTGAATCTGAAGGTTTCCTCATCATCCCATCCGTAGAGGTATGGTGTGCATGCCAGTCCATAAGTTGTGCAAGAGAAATTACTGAAAAATGTCATAAAACTTTGCACGGAATGGTTGCCCCTTGCAAATCATCTCTATATTGAGGAGTATCACAAATGGGACATTTCTTGAGTGATTTGTACCTTCCTCGATATAAAATACAATCTTTTGGACATGCATGATATTGCTTGTAGTCCATCTCGATGTTAGACAACATCTTTCGTGCCTCATTTCTTGTCTCAGGCATTACAGTCCCTTCTGGGAGAGTTTTGTTTTTCAATAGTCTGTACATGACAAAAGAAGTCATTGTAAAAAAATTATCACTGGATGTCCAAATTGTAAATTTTGTTTCAATGCAAAAATGACAAGTAGATGAAAAAAAATTTACTCAAATAATGATGTGAGGCTTTGGTCACTCCATCTATATTTTGCTTGAAGATTTAATAGAACTAGAGAAGTCACCAAACGAGATGTCTTTGCTCCAGGATACAATGCGATCTTTGATTCTTCTCGCAATTTCTTTTCTTCTTTAGACAAAAGTGCCTCCTCATCTTGTTCATTGTGTCTAGTTGCACTATTGTTCTCGTACATATCATCCAACATGTCTCCCATGACTTCAAATTCATCTTTCATTGGAAGCTCATTTTCATCGTTGGAACTTGTTTGCGAAGAAGTAGATCTAGATGAGCTAGATTCAGATGCATTAGTCTCTTGATTAATGTGCTCATCAATTTTCATCATCTCTTTTAAGCCTTGACGTAGACGACGAGGTTTACTGGGTACGTTTCCTATTTTTCTCGAAAGCATTTCATTTTTTTTGTATTTTAACATACTTTTGACAACAGTTCCTCTAATCGACCTATTGCTTGTTTTGATGCTGACTCTGGCTTAGTATTCCATGCAAACAAAATATGAAGGTATATTAATTTCTCTATGATTCTCACCTCTCCATGAAGTGTGCAAATATGAACAGCCTATAAAGGAACTGGTAGTACTGGTTTCCAGTTGGGATCTTCAATATCTCTTGAAACTCTTGTGCTCCTTGAAATGTCATTTGATGATTTCATACAATATAGACATGGATGTTTCGAATTTGCTCCATGAGATACATTGAACATACATTTCAATGACTTCAAGTCTCTAGCTAAATGCCATTCCACAAAAAATTCACCTCTGTCAAGAACACTAAGTACTTTGCCATTCATATGATTCTTTATGATATCTAGATAACTTGTTCTGCTAAAAATCCAAGAAAGAACATCGTGATCCTCTTTGATAACCTGTCCAACATATGGAATCACAAGTTTTTATATATTCAAAACAATTACCAAAAGAAATTGCACATGAATAACAACCTTATTTACCTGAAAACATGCTAGCCACCATATGTTGTTTTTTGATTGCACACTGAAGTTGAGATCTCTTGAGTTTGTTGCATTGTTCAATGCTCCATTCATGAGAGTAATACTTACTCTTTCCAATTTTTATCCTTTTATAACTTCCAATTCATCTAGCTTGACCACCAGAATAAGTTTGCTCATACTAACACTTGTAATATTATAGAATTTCAGTATAAATCTCAATAAATGATTCAAATCCACAAATAAGTTGTTGGTAGAATCATATGACAAATGGCCAGACTTTGAATTGTAAATTTCATTGATGTGAAAAGGGATTCCAATGACGTTTTGCATATCCTTATTCAAAACATCTCTCTCCAATCTTATCTGAAAAGGGCAAGAAATGGGAAATTTTTTTACATGCAATTGTCCAAAAGCCTCTTAAATAATTTTCAATATACTAGCATATGCCTCCCTGCCAATAACTGAGAAATCACATGCTCTCTGAATCAACACTCGGTCGATAACCTTACCGACCTCATAAATGAAAGTATGTTAAATCTATCCTTAAAAAAAATAGTAGTATGGACAGCTGTTTTGATCTTCCTATGAAGGCTAGTTGTAAGCTTCATATAGAGAACATAGTGAATCACTTAGAGTTGGCTTCGAACAGGAACACAGATCATGTTACACAGTAACACAGATGGAAAACACTCTCCACAACAAGCTCACATAACAACTGTATTTCTCAAAATGAAATTACACTGTACATATAGTTGTTCACTCAGGCAACCCATGCATGACCTAGGTTGTCGTCGGCGGGACGCGTGTCCCATCAACTTGCCTTGTGGCGAGGCCAACTGATCCTTATCAACTGATAGGACCCACAATACAATAACACAATGATTCTACTTTAATTCTAACTCTTTCCCTTAAAGTACAGTCTACTTTTTATATAGTCATATACATAGCTTTAAACTCAACAAACTTTAAGTACAGAAAGCTTTGATCTAAACTTATGAAACTTTTCTCCAACAAGTGGCTTAGTGAAAATATCAGCTAGATGTTCTTCCGTACTACAATGAGCAACATGAATTTCATGACTCAGCAGCCTCTCACGTATAAAGTGATACTGAATCTCAATGTGTTTGGTTCTCACATAGAACACTGGATTCTTTGCTAGCTGAATGCCACTCTTATTGTCGCTATGTAAAGTTGTGGGATTTTTCTGCTTCATGGCAACTTCTTCCAAGATTTGTCTCAACCATATAGCTTCATGTGCTGCACTACACATTGCCTTATACTCTGCTTCTATGGTGGATAGAGCAATTGTACTTTTCCTCTTACTAGACCAGGAAAAGCAACTACCACAAAATTGGAATACATACCCTGTGGTAGATCAACGATCATCATAGTCACCTCCCCAATCCACATCCACATAGCCACACAACTCAAGTAAACCCTCATGCTTCTTGTAAATCAAGCCATAATCTAAACTGCCTTTCACATAATGCAAAATGCATTTAGCTACCTTCCAATGCATTTTTGTAGGTGCTACCATAAACTGACTTACAATGCCAACAACATAGCATATATCTAGTCTAGTTGTGGTAAGGTAAATCAAGCTCCCTACTAACTGCCTATACAACGTAGCTTAAAATGACTATGACTTATCAAGCTTAGAAAGCTTTTTACCTGGTTCAATAGGAGTATTCACTGGTTTGCAATCCTGCAAACTAAACCTGTGCAGCAACTCTTTGACATACTTCACTTGTGTTAAACCCACTTCGTGCCCTTTTTTCCACACCTCTACTCCAAGGCAATAATGCATCAGGCTGAGATCTGTCATCTCGAATTGTTCCATGAGGTCTTTCTTGATCATCAATAAGTAGACGTAGAGTATTCCACTTACATACTGGCGCAAAGGTCTCCTCATAGTCAATGTCTTTACTTTGTGCATACCCTTTGATCACCAATCTTGCCTTGTGCTTTGCTATACTTCCATCTACATGGTACTTAGTCTTGTATACCCATTTGCAACAAATGGGTTTCTTGCCAACTGGTGATTCTACTAAGTCCCATGTGCTATGCTTAGCAATTGACTCCATCTCCTCTCCCATGGCCTTGACCCAAATGTCGTCATCCTTCGCTTCACTATAAGTCAAAGGTTCTTTGCTTTGAAGAATGCTAGATAAGAGAGCATAATTTGCTTCATACCTTTCAGGTTGTGTCTTCTCTCTTGTTGATCTTCATAGCTCTCCCTGGCTAGATGATCCTGAAAAGTCATCCATGTCGTGGCTCATCAACAATCTCTCAAACCATTTAGGGAGCTTCTTGTCAGGTGATCGGCTTTCTAGTGAAAATGTATCTCACGGTACATCCTTCTCCTTGCATTTGTCACCTGCAGCTTCAATCCTTCTTGCATCCGAAAGGTTTGTCTCTACCTCTCCAACCTGTTTCTTGGGATTGAGTAGTAGTATCTTGAGATGTATCCTCATGTTCATCACTTGGAAAGTCAATGAATGGGATCATCATCAGGAGGTATCCTCACTATACTATCTTTCCCACTGGATGTGTCTATCTTCTCAGCATCCTCATCTTCATACATCTTGGATTCATCAAAGATAACATCGCGGCTTACATAGATTCTGTTTTCCACTAGATCAAAACATCTGTAGCCCTTCACGCGTTCATCATATCCTAGGAATATACACTTGATAGCTTTCACATCAAGTTTACATCTCTCTTCCTTAGGAATGTGTACAAAGGCCTTACATCCGAAGATCCACAAGTGGTTCACCATTGGCTTCTTCTTCGTGAATGCTTCCTTAGGTGTTATCTTTGGTATGGCAATGGTAGGACTTCTATTTTGAAGATAGACTGCCGTACTGGATGCTTCTGACCAAAAATCTTTTGGCAGTTTCATCTCAGCTAGCATAGATCTGGCACTTTTCACAATCGTACGATTCTTGCGCTCAGCTACACCATTGAGAGCAGGAGTATGAGCTTGTGTAAATTGTCTTTTAATCCCACATTGATCACAAAGATCATTGAAGTCATTAGAGCTATACTCACCTCCACTATCTGATCTTAGGACTTTGATCTTCCTACCTGTCTGATTTTTGACCAATGCTTTGAAGCTCTTGAAATTGTCAAATGCATATAATTTCTTCTTCAAGAAGTAGATCCACGTCTTACGTGACATATCATCAATAAAGGTCATGAAATAGAAGGCTTTACCTAAGGACATGGTCCTCATAGGCCCACATAAATCTCTGTGGATTAAATCCAAGATGTTTTTTGCTCTTGCAACACCACCTTTACTGAACTTCTCTCGATGCTGCTTCCCATATACATATGATTCGCACATTGATTTCAAGTGGTATTCTATGGTAGGCAATGTTGTTACCATCTCCAATTTTCTCGTCAAACTAAGGTTTCCCAAGTTCAAGTGACCAAGCCTCTTATGCCACAACTCAGTTTGCGATGCAATGGACAATACGAGTCCATGTTGCCCCTTGATTGTAGCATTCAACCTGTACAATTTTGTATTGGGCTCCCTTACCGTAATAACTTTGAACTTTTGGTTCACATCCTTCACAAAGCAATGATCATGGGCGAATTTTACTTTCAACTTTTGATCAGTAATGACTCCAACAAAAAGTAGATTTTTCTTCAAACTTGTTATGTAAAGTACCTCCCTGATCATCCTATTTTTCCCATCAGGTAGTTGGATTGAAACGGTGCCTATCCCCTTGATCTTGCACACATCACCATTTGCTTGTGAAATAGACGTTCCATTATCCAAGACTTTCAAGCTACTGAACCAATTCTTGTTACCCGTCATGTGAATGTGGTTCCCGAGTCAATATACCACGCTTGATCATCTTGATTAGATGACAATGCAGATATGAAGATGCTATAGTCTTCAATCTCACCCTCATCGACAAGGTTACCTTCTTGTTTTGGTTTTCCCTTGCCTTGTTCCGCCAAGAATTTGTGACATTCACTCTTCCAATGGCCCTTTTTACCAAAATGGAAGCACTTGTCTTTTTTCTTGGTCTTACTAGAATAATCCTCATCCTCTTGAGACTTGGCAAATTGCGATTTAAACCTTCTGAGACTTGACAAATTGTGGTTTAAACTTTTGGCATGTCGCAAGTGCCTGATCGTCAATATTCTGACATCTAGTTTTCACCATTTCTCATCGTTGCTCTTCCTACATCAAGGAACCTGTGAGCTCGTCAAAGGTTTGAATCTTTCTCTTGATGCTATTCTGTTCACAAACATCTGATAGGGTTCTGCAATGCCACACAATGCATTGTGCATGAGCTCCACATCACGTATGCGCTCACCAATAGAATGTAGTTCATCCCTCATTGTTTTAATTCTGGTCATATACATCTGAATGTGCTCTCCTTGTTCCATTCGGGCACTATTCAGGTTTGACTTTAAAAACATGATTCTTGATGGATTTGAGGCTCGAACTACTCCTTTAGCACATCCCATGCCTGTCTGGGTGTAACAACCTCACAAATGTGGGTAATGATGTGATCCTTCACTGACAAGTTAATGGGGGTCAAAGCTTTTCTCATCTTTTTGTCGAACACTTTGATATCCGCTTCATTTGGCGGTCTTCTCTCATCACTTCTGACGACCTCCCACACATCTTTCTCCATCAGTATGTTTTTCACTTTGAATTTCCACACTGCATAGTTGGAAATCCCGTCCAATTTGCTACTTTCACTCAAAATGGACTCTCCCATGTTTGCCATCACAAAACTGCTTGAAACTTCTGCCGTAGGCTGAAAGCAGTATGTCGAGGCCAACTGTGATGTCAAAAGTTGAAACTAATGACCTGCACTTTTTCCCTTACCAGGCCACTCCCCGCTTTTCCCCCAATTTAAAAGCCAAATCGACGTCGCCTTCCGAAATGCACTCAGTCATCAACTCCCAACTACGTGCCCAATGGAATGGTGAAATCACTTTTGGTGCACTCCGAACACTTTCTCCGCTGCAATCACTATGTTTTGTTGTATCGTATTTGCGAGTATAGTGCGGATGCCCTTCGTTTGGAGGTTATAGCCTTTCGTTTGGGTAAAAACGGATAAAGGAGGTAGATTTAAGGAGTTTTTTGCTTTTTGAACTATTTCTTCAGTTTGAAAAGACTTCAAATTTCAGTGAATTTGGACCCAACTCAACTTTTAATATGAAAATTTTTATTGAAGTTGAAGCCTGATTTGTCTTTCAACGCCCTTCAGGCCCCTTCAAGACTCTTTTAAAAACAATCCATTGGTTCTCTTGGATCCAAAGGTCCAAATTTAATACTAGAGGTTCGATCTCTATCGTTGATCATGATGGACACTGATCTGACGATCCGCGCACTGTCTTCACTCCTTGAAGCCGCTAGCCCACCTTAGAACACTAAGAGAGGACTCCTCTTCAGCGCGTGAACAGACCCGTGAGATCTCCTCTTCTTTCCATCTCCTTGCAAGCTATGGCTGTAGGCTATAAGCTGGTCCAATTTCTTAGCTGATCCACGATGCTCCACAGACTATGAGGATTTGCTACTTTCACTAGGGCACCCTTCTATAGGCTTTTACAGCTTCAAAAATTGATCAGTATAGAGAGAAAACCTCGCTTTTATGCTTCCAAACCCTAGGCCAGAGTTTTTATCACAACTTTGATTTTGGCTTTTTTTTCACAACTCTCTGGCTGGCCAAATCAACTGCTCCGAGGTTGCCCTACTACTGGAAAGCTAATGCTTCAATCCATTTGTCAAACGATGTTCGTTCGAATTCACACCGATTGCAAACATCGAGCAACTTCTCTACGGAATTTTTTAGAATTCTGCTTCGTAGATTCTACTGACCAATCATGTCACTGAATCCTTACACAGTCTCAAGCTTACCAAGCTTCTGTGTGCTAAAATCTATGCACCAATGCTTCACTTTCCGTCTACAACCTACCGTAAATCCCCAACTCTTAGAAGACAGTTCTCCCAAAGCTCTCTTCAACAGTGATGTTGTACTGTGTACACTCCCTATACAGCTCTGATACCAACTTAGAATTTGCTTCGAACAGGAACACAAATCATGCTACATAGTAACACAGACAGAAAACACTCTCCACAACAAGCTCACATAGCAACTGTATTTCTCAAAATGAAATTACACTGTACATATAGTTGTTCACTCAGGCAACCCATGCATGACCCATGTTGCCGTTGACGAGACGCGTGTCCCGTCAACTTGCCTCGTGGCGAGGCCAACTGGTCCTTATCAACTGATAGGACCTAGTATAGTAACACAGTAATTCTACTTTAATTCTAACTGGATCATCCTTGAAGGATACTATTATTTATAAAGATGAATTTACAAATGTAATTTGGTTCATCTATCCTAAGCCTGACCATTTTTTTTAAAGAGTTTAGTGAAAAATTCTAGTGAAGATCAGCATTGGTGTTTGGCAAGCAAAAGACTGGGTTTTGTACCAGATTTGGCTATTAGGACTTCTTAATGTTGCCTTTTGGGTTAACGGAACTTCCAACAATGTTTCAACAAATGATGACCGATTTGTTTTGTCCATATTTGGGAAAATTTGTGGTAGTACTTTTTATGATATTCTTGTCTATAGTAAGACCTTTAAGGAACACATAGAGCATATCAAAATCTTGATAAAACTCCAACATGAGTTACTTTATGCTAAGGAATCGAAGTGTGAATTTTCTTAAGCATAACAAGGTTTATTTTAGTCATAAGTTCACTGCATATGGGATCTAGATTGACGAGATAAAATCAAGATAGTTGTTGATTGGTTGATTCCATAAATTGTCAAGCAAATAATATTATTTTTAAGATTTATAGTTTTCTTTTTGAGATTTATTGAGGATTGTGCCAAAGTGGCGGCACTGCTCAATAATCTGAAAAAAAAAAATTTGTTAACAAAAAGGAAAAGAGGAATCAACCTAGTATGTTTTTTGTATGGAATGAGTGTTGGATTAGCCTCCTTCTTACTAATCGACTAATCAGTTTTAATCTCCAACCATTGTTTATCCAGTTTTATGGATTTTCTCGTCTTTTTTTTTCAGTTTGCAGAAATACACAAAGATTGACTACAGTGTCGCTTTTCATTTCCCCTCACTTCGGCTTTTTGCCTGTCAGGAATTATGAGTAAATATGTAGAGTCGCATTTTTGCTTTTTCCAAAGTGCCTCAAATGTTAAGGAAATGACTTTGGCAAAAGTGTAGGGCTACCCTAAATGGGATTTAAGGACATTGTCGTCTTTTTCGCAAAATTACGACACTGTCACATTTTTTGCCTATGGTAGTTTTCGTTCATTTCTACAAGTGACAGTTTCAGTTCATTTATGTAGACAGACTGTGTACGATCAATTTCCACTACTTATCAACAATCACTGAGAAGGAACTTGATGGATGCCAGCGGACATCAGCCAACTGGTGTCAAAATATTGGAAAAATCTATCTAATATTGTAAGTAGGAGTCCTAAAAATGCCAAAGATGAACTGAGCTCTTTTGGCTTAGTAAAGACCCAACTTAGAATAAAATATTCAAGGTAGGTAGAAGTAGAAACTCGAGCTACCATAGGAATTGCCATTTGTACTTTGCATGCCACATTTAATGCATGAAAAGACTAGGTGGCACAATTAGACATAGTGAGGTGGCTTGAATAAGTCTAGATAGCTTGAGAGGTGGATTCATAACTCCAATTCAAGAGTCCATGGATCTATATATATGTGATGTACTCTCATTGAGAAGATGATGAAATTTGTGTATAATGCAAATTTGGAGACTAAGCTCTTTGGCCCTCTCTCTCTACTCGAGTTTTGTGCTTTCATATTCTCTCTCTAGCCGAGTTGAGTCATTTATTATGCTTAGCTTCATGTTTTGTTGATAGATCTTGCTTGTAACACAATAATATTCTTGTAGCACTCGGATGCAAAATGTCCATTTTTTCCACAAAAGAAATGCTTTAGCTTTTTCTTGTCCTTCTTGCTCTTCCCCATTAGCTATTTCCACAGGTGTGAGCTGTCCTCTATACATGGGATATGACACCTATCAATAGTATTTGGCTCATGCAATCAATACATTGATGCCATGTGTCATATACCTAGAAAACTAGTTTTTGGCCATTTTAGCCATTAGAACTTGAATTAAATCAGATGTACAACATATATGATTATGGTACATGATAAGTACACTAGTTTCACAGTGGGAACAGGCTCCACACATATGTGTTTATTCTATATACAAGATTTGTGGCCTCTACCAAACTTATTTTTGCATTTTTCACACTTGGCTCAGAATATCCCAAGCTCTTCATGACTGGGGACAAAATCATATCATGTTGCAGAATTGTGATTCTATAGTTCAGATACCTAGATTACGAATCCAGCAGACCAATGAGCCATGGTTTTGATCTCTTCTACTACCATCCACTCTGACAAAATGTCGGACGACGGACGTTGTTGGAAGAGGATCGTCATATATGATGATTCTCAAACTGATGTGGTAAATTGGACTAAGGCACTAGCCACAATAGATTGTCTTCAGTTTGATGTTTCATTAGATGAGCAATCCCCTAGGCAAAAGTCAGCCATTGACCCATTTTCCGATGAGTTCATCATACGGTGTATGTTGATACCTCTACTTTTGATACTATGTAAATCTTGTCAATCACAATTTTCATCGGCTACAATTTTGGGCTATAATCTTATGGCTTGGGTCTCTAAATCACAACTTTCATAATATTAACCTCTCAATTTGCCCTAAAATTGATTATTATAGGTATTGGAAAATGTAAATGGCATAACTTAAAATCACTCGCAACTCTTACAATGCATCAAGAATCTATAGAACATAATAAAACATAAATGATAAAAAGAATTTGCATGCAAATAGAACAAGAGTAGCTACTATTATTGTAGATCAAAGAGGAGATACAATGAGCAACGAGGTTTTGAGCCCTTGTCTATTGTTAATTGGTGTCCTTCTTGATGTCATAAAAAACTCTCATATTACTAGATATTAATCAACTACATCTCATGGACTAATCAGTAATCAATGACCTATTTATTTTGTAGATCAAGTTGTAAGATGATGTCCATTTTTCCTTATCAGAAATGACGAACTCCTGCAACTTTGTCGCAACACGAACATGAAGCAAAGGTCGAATGAGAACAATTTGCGAAAGTCAACGTGCCTTGAGTCGAAGGATGAATGATTTGCAAATCATTCGCAAATCGTAAACATACCTCTAGGACCGCAAACCGCAAAGCAACGCAAAATAAAAAGTTACAAAAGAAACAAAAAGAACAAAAGCAAACGAAGGAAATGAAATTAACAAAGGGGAACCTTTTGCGCTGCTAGCTGGCAGCTCAACAGGCTTGCAGTCGTAGACTTCACGCCTAGGTGAAATGAGTGGAAACGACAGAGAGTAATTGATTAGTTGATTAGCGTTAACTAGTCTTGTAATTTCTGCATTTATCCATCCTGTAAACTCCACATTGTGGAGATATGAACTATCCATTCTGGATCATAAAGATAGAAGAGAATAGACAGAATTTCTGTAAGAGACAAAGAGAGAGACGTAGCGAGTAGAGTAGATAAGAAAAATACTAGAAACTAAAGAGTTGTGCATGAAAGTCTGCCAACAAGCAGAACATAGCGAAAAAGCAAAGTGTCATTCCGCCAACGAGCTAGACATTGACGATCTCGCTCTAAAATCAAACTGATAATACAGTCGCTCTATTTTCGTGCATCTCCTTGGCTTGTGCTATCTGTCTTGATTGCTAGAATGAAATGTGTTCTGTGATGTGTAGTTCTGTGTCTAGGTTCTTGTGAAGCTTCCGTCCAAAAGAAAATTCAAAGACACAAAATCATTCACGAATACGAAAACAAAAATGAAAAAGAAACAGTTTCGCTTTTGTGACACTAAACAATTTCGTTGTCACGACATGGTATCAGAGCACACATATTTTCACTACTAATACTCCAGCAATGGCCTTTAAGAGAAAAATATTGAACTAGATTAGAGAACTCATCTCTTAATCCATTCAAGATTGCTTGTACTAGTTCATTATCTCGGATCTTCTCTCCTATAGATCCCAATTCTTTGTTCAAGGATTTTATCCTTAGGACATACTCTTGTCCATTTTCTCCACTTCCTCTCATGCTTTGCAAGATCAAGGTTCTTAGCATAAGCACTCTTGAAGTGTTATTGGATTCATAAATGTTCTTTAGTGAATCCCAAGCCCTTTTGATGTGGTACAAGAAACCACCTCCTTCAAGAGGTCATTGCTTACATTTAACTTCAAGCAATGTAGGGCTAATCTAACCCTCTTCTTGTACTTCAGTTGTTCTTGGGGAGCTTGAGACTCTTCCTCAACTCCTAAGACAATATCAAAGAGATCATGAACCACTAGTAGTGATTCCATTCTTACTTTCCAAATGGAATAGTTTGTGGAAGTTAGTTTCTCACTAGATTCTAACATATATCCACCCGTGGATGCCATTTTGAATGAAAGCCTATGAGATACACAAAGTTCTCTTGGTAAGGTGTGATCTAAGATAGATTTCTAGCTTTCAAGAAGCTTCTAATCTCGGCCCAATCAATCCTAGTTCAACTTGGATGATGGTATAATAGATAAACTACAAATATCCTAGCAATTCACTCCTCAAAGGAATTGATTCTAGTTCAAATTGGTTTGATATTCCACACACACTTAAGATCTGAACAAATCAGCCTTAAAGATCTGATCTAATACTTCAAAATGAACTACTTCAATGACTCAAATCACTATTTGATCATTAGCATTCAATAGATTAAACCTAGATCTAGACAATGCACGAAAAACCTTGAATTTTGGACTAGTATGCACTTTTTTGGATCAAAAACACTTATGGAAGTTAATTTGAAGGTTGTTGTATGGTTTCACATATGTGAACAGTACTTCAGTAGCCCACAAATCGATCTTGACCAAAAACAATGATGCTACTTCTCTCTTTGCACTCGCCCTCTCAATAAGAACTCAAAAATAACAAATTGTCAATGATTTCTCAAGTACTATTAATCATTTAGATCACTCTTAGACTTGGCTCTGAAACCATGTCAATTTTCAGATAAAAAGTACAAATATTGACTGTACTATCAATCATTAAGAGTTATTGATTGCTTAATCCAAAGATCTATCAAGTTCTAGATGTTAGATCTTGATCCAGATGCTTTACACTATGATTTAGGCAAGAGCAATGGATCAAATGATCAAACACATAGATGGGCGGCCTCACACGTGTGGAGGACAGTACCTGTACGGCCTGTTTATAGAGAGTAAAGTACATTAACATACAAATGCATTTCATTCATCAAAACTCAAGACAAATGTGGAAATCTCAACAAAACTAGAATTTGCCAATGTCACATCAGCTTGCTGTTGATTTGGTTGATCTCTTTAGTGTTCCAAAAATAATCTAAGGAAAAACAAGCTACTCTCCTTGGGTAGAGAGAGAAAATCATCATGATCTCTCAAGTAGAGAGAGAAAGCTAGAAACCCAATAAAACTCAAAATCCACTCAATCTCCAAATCAATTAGATTCAAATGAGAAGTACAATGATACTAGTAGAGCTACAAGGTACCGTAATGCTCAATCATGATTGGACCACACTTTTTCCACCTCTTAATCCTATTGGACCATTGATCCATTCACCTCTAGATTCTATTGGACTATTTTCAAGCATATCTCAAATTCTATTGGACCTTTCATGGTTCCACCTCTAAATCCTATTGGACCTTTTAAACTTCATCAAACAAAAGAATACACTTGTCTACAATCTAATTGGCTCGAGTTTGGCCTCCTACTCTATTTTGGCTCATTAGTGGCATTACAAGTGGAAGTGGATAATTTGCCATCTATGCCAAATTTGACCCTATCAACATTTCACACCTAGATGCTTGATACAAGAAAACATAAGACCTCTTTATCTAACATAGATAATCTTTTTCAATTCTTCACGGACATAGCTATAACTAAGCTTTGATTTCCATTCTATTCCTACAACATTAGTATTGTTGACGAACTGAGTTCGTCAACTCTCGTGCAATAATAAAATCTTGAAGTAATTATAAATAATAATTAAACTTTTTATATCTTTTTTTATATATAATAATTCAATTTCAAATGGCCCTTTCCACATAGCTGTTGTTTAGCAGATTGTCATGAAAAATAGCCATCATAAGGTTCCTAGTACTAATCAATAACGATAACTATATTATTATCATTATGATATCATTGTTAGCATTTGATGTCACAACCATTTGTTATGTTGACAAACTGAGTTCGTCAACTATCACTGATAATAAAAACATTGCCATTAAATGTAAAGCAATAATAATTCTTCACGTGATTACAACATAGATTAATAGCGTTTTACTGTAAACAATCATAAAAGTTTAGTGAAATTGGTGGTTAGAATTTTCTTAAGCTCACTTTGTGAATATCTGTTATGTACTTAGCAAAGCAAAAAAAGAAATACAGCATAATTATAATGATAGGTGTAGACACTTTCATTGAAAGCAATTGACGATTTTCAATAAAATATAAAAACAATATATTTTTTTCAAGATAGCAATCTTGTTGAAATTAGTTCGTCAACTAGACATAGCTATAATTAAGTTTTCATTTTCATTTTCTTCCTACAGCATTGGTTTTGTCAACTCTCATGCAAAAATAAAATCTTGAAGTAATCAGAAAACAATAATTAAACCTTCTGATATACTTTCTTAAATATTATATTTCTTTTTCAAATTGTCCTTTCCACAACTATTAATTAGTAGATTATCATGAAAAAAAATAGCCATCATTAAGGCCCTTAGTACATATAAATAACGCTAACTATATAATTATTACGTCAACATTGGCACTATCAAGCCTAAGCACGTAGACATCACATAGCTTGACATGAAGGCATCACCTAGTTGCAATAAGTGCCAAGGCCTATGAAATGGACTAGTTTTCGACCTTTCCAGATACTGGACCACTACCGCCAAAACGTTTCAATTTATCTAGCGGTCTGTTTCGGCCGACCTTGAACAATTTCGTACAAACATAAAATGGTCGTCCAAAGTTTGGACCAGAGCATGAAAAATAGGCCTGTTAGACCAAGAATTGGTCGTTATCAATTTGTACACGTAGGCACGTCTGGACAAGGATTCGTATATCCGATACGAAGACAAGGGACCTATTTGTCTTATATAGATATGCAGAGAAAATCATGGTAAGAATCACTTTCAATAGCAATTGTTGTTTCGTTATTCCTTTGTTGTCAATATTAATAACAAAACCTTTATAATAATCTTGCTACTTCTTGTCGTTTGTTCTTAATGGAAAAAAAGTCCTTCCCTTATTCTAATTGTGCATGGTTCTATCTACCATCATTGAGCTTTTTATAACACGAAAGTGTGCACCTAGTCTATTTTATACTCATTTTTTGGTGCAGGTCTGGTAGGGAAAGTGTTAGTGAAACTGAAGAGTTTGAGCATGTAGAGAATCTATGACATGTAAAGGCAATTTTAGAGAGAGTAGATTAGTCCGTATGAATGTTGAGTAAATAATACCATTCATCTTGATAATTCTGCATTAGAAAAGCTTTTTTAGCTTATGTTTTTTCAAAGCTTTAACAAAAGCTATAGGATCAACCTCTTTGGTTTTTCTAGCCTATAGCAAAATATAGCATTGTCATTCCATAATCCAATTATATGCTATATGTGGTTTTGTACCAAGAGCTTTGGCTTGAGGCATTACATCTTACAAAATACTAGTAGGTGCAAATGTGTTTGTCTATTGTGCCTCCAATTATTTGGGTTCTTTTCAATAAGTTTGGAGTTGTATGCTTTGATCTAGCTTTTCAGAAAGTTAGCTTAGAGAGGGAAGACACTAATCCAGCCGAATTCAATTTTAGCTTTTGGTTGCTATCCAACAGTGGTGTGTGTTACCTATTTCGGTGCTTATGGACATACTTAATGTTGGTTGGTGTGTTCTTTCAACAATACTATTCCAAGCATTTGTTTGTAGCATGTTAACAAAAGTTGTCAGTCCATCGTATGGATTCAGTTATAAATTAGTTAACAAACTCAAAATAGTATCCGATTATGCATGAAATTTCCAACATTGCTTAAACACGCAATTTTCTAAAATACATAACACTAGATACCACACAATCTCTTATCATGGGTGTTTAGGGTAACTCATAGCTTTGGATTGCTCTAAGTACACTATCACTATCATCGTACAACAACACTGTTACTTAAAAAGTGACTGAAAAGAAGTGCATGCCATTCACTAAAGAGGAAATTGTGATTCCACATTGCATGCATTAGTGCTTTAGGGTTATTCCAAAAAATTTGCATGAAAACTACAAGAACTTCGAGAGATGATAGCTCGGGTAGTTCTAAAAAGGATCCTAATGGACTTACTTTCTAAATTTTAAATGAGCTTGTGGTTACGGAAGGTAGTGAGTGCTAGGGGTCAAAACTAACACAAGGTAGTGCAGTTGTTTTTAAAGAAAATGGAATGTGATCAAGAAGTATCATCAAAATAATCAACAACCACCTGTCAAAAAACCACAAAAGTTTGTTTAATTGAGTTTTGAAGGGAATGTGACAGGGACGGGACTAGCAGAGAAAGCAACAAGCAAAAGAAGAGAGAGAGAGAGAGAGAGAGAGAGAGAGAGAGAGAGAGAGAGAGAGAGAGAGAGAGAGAGAGAGAGAGAGAGAGAGAGAGAGAGAGAGAGAGAGAGAGAGAGAGAGAGAGAGAGAGAGAGAGAGAGAGAGAGAGAGAGAGAGAGAGAGAGAGAGAATGGGAGAGGCACACCAGACTTGCATGTATTCCAAAAGGTGTTGATCCTGAGCAAAGAGTAGAGATTTGCCAGCTAGCAATGATGAAGCTAGTATTAGAATGGTTTGTGGCAGCCACAACTCTCAAATGTGAGCAAGAGGCTAAAAGCTTGCAAGTAGGAGGCCCAACGACGTGATCAGGACCAAGACCAGGTAGCTGAAGGTGAGAGCCATCGAGCAGCAGGAGAGAACTGTTGAGAGAGAAGCAAACTAGCGAGAGAGAAGCAGCGAGTAGCAGGAGAAGCAACGAGCAGCAAGACCAGCGAGGAGAAGCAACGAGGTAGAAGGGGGCTTGGGGGGGGGGGGGACATTAATGGCCCAGGCCTGCCCAATTGCTTTAGGAACACGTGGGCGGGTTCTTTGCTTTTTTATTTCTTTTTTTTTTTGGTGGGGGGGTTTTGCTTTTTTGCCCTTTTTAGGAATAAGGACAACTAATCTCCATTTACGTAATAATAACTATTATTGAGGCCCAATATATTGTAGGATTTGACATTAAGTTGTCGTTCTCTCAATGATTCAGCTTGTAGGATTTGACATTAACTTGTTGTTTCAAGAATTCGGCTGGTAATATTGTGCCCTACGTTGTTATGTAGAATGCACATGTACAACATTTGATCTTAATATCATGTGTAAGTTTGCAACATATGTACATACCACTCTTTGAGACTAGCCTTCGATTCTAGTTACATATATCCTATATGTATATATACATATATATATATATATATATATATATATATATATCAAGGATGCGCGTCCGGGCCGGACGCAAGCAATCCGCGTCCGTGTCCCGCGGACCTGGGCACATCCGACCCCCAAACGTGGGGTTGGATGTGTCCACATTTTTTTAAAAAAAAAATTTTAAACACTAAAAACATTTTAAAAAATCAAAAAGAAAAAAATCGAACGTGTCCAGACCCCTAGACGCACCCCTGGCATGTCCGGATGCGCGTTCGCGTCCAGGGTCCGCTACTTTAGATATATATATATATTCGCCACGTTCAACTCTTCTTCAGCTTCCCACACAATAGCATTGCTTTTGATGGACATTAATTGGGGGGGGGGGACATTAATGGCCCAAGCCTGCCAAACTGCTTCAGGAACATGTGGGCGAGCTCTTTGCTTTTTGATTTCTTTCTTTTTGGTGGGGGGGTTTTGCTTTTTTGTCCTTTTTAGGAATAAGGACAACTAATCTCCATTTACGTAATAATAACTAGTATTGAGGCCTGATATATTGTAGGATTTGACATTAATTTGTTGTTCTCTCAGTGATTCGGCCTGTAGGATTTGATGTTAACTTGTTTTTTCCCAGATTCGGCTAATAATATTTAGCCTTGCGTTGTTATGTAGGATGCACACGTACAACATTTGATCTTAATATCATGTGTAAGTTTCCAACATATGTACATATCACTCTTTGAGACTAGACTTCGATTCTAGTTACATATGTCCTATGTGTGTGTGTGTGTGTGTGTGTGTGTGTGTGTGTGTGTGTATATATATATATATATATATATATATATGTATATATATATATGTATATATATATATATATATATATGTATATATATATATATATATGTATATATATCAAGGATACGCGTCCGGGCCGCGTCCATGTCCGCATCCGACCCCTGGACACGGGGTCGGACCTGTCCACATTTTTTTAATTTTTTTAACACAAAACATTAAAAAAAAAAAGAAAAAAGCGGACGTGTCCAGACCTCTAGACGCACCCCTGGCGTGTCCGGATGCACGTTCGCGTCTGGGGTCCACTACTATATATATATATATATATATATATATATATATATATAAATTGATGCATCCGAAACATGTTTTTGGGGAGTCATAATCCAGAACATTTTTACTCTTTTAATTAAAAAAAAAGCAATCTTATTGGTGCCCTTCAATGCCATGGGCCATCCATGTGCTTGAATTGTAGTGGGCTCTTTAAACCCGGCCTGAGACATTTCATCGAGAATATATTTTGAAAGATAAATCATGAAAATGAGCAAAAACACCATGTATGCTGTTAGTTGTTGGGTTTTGGGATATTGCTTTCCCGCATTTCCATTTCTCGCTACATGGGGTATGCAATTTCCTCATCCTCTCCCTTTGCAGCGACACGGTTATGTTCAACATAGAAATCCTTCTTGAGTCAAGGAAGCTTGTAAAACTTATGTTGAGTTAGGACTATTGTGCGTTGTTGTCTACAGTTATGCTTGATACTACATTCTCTACAGGCTCCTACAGTACATTAATATTATATATATATATATATATATATATATATAGATATATGAATGTGTGTGTGTGTATTGTTGAATTCACACGTGTGGGACGCCCTACACATGTACTTTTGATCTCCTAAGACCAATAATACCATAGAAATCAGACTAGCATTGATTGACAATAGGAAAGCTGATCATACAAGAAATATTATTGTGTTACAAGCAAGATCTGTCAACAAAACATGAAACTAAGTACAATAAATCCCTCAACTCGGCTAGAGAGAGAATATGAAAGTACAAAATTTGAGTAGAGAGAGAGGGCACAAAGTGCTTAGTCTCCAAATTTGCATTACACACAAATTTCATCAGCTTCTCAATGAGAGTACATCACATATATATATATCCATGGACTCTCCTCCTACCTTGAATTGAATTGGAGTTATCAATCCACCTCTCAAGCTATCTAGACTTATTCAAGCCACCTCAATATGTCTAATTGTGCCACCTAGTATTTTCATGCATTAAATGTGGCATGCAATGTACAAATGGCAATTCCTCTGGTAGCTCGAGTTTCTAATTCTACCTATCTTGAATATTTTATTGTAAGATGGGTCTTTACTAAGCCAAAAGAGCTCAATTCATCTTTGGCATTTTTAGGACCCCTACTTACAACATTAGATAGATTTTTCCAATATTTTGACATGTATATATAATATACAATAGTTACTCGTGATTTTATAATCACTATCAAGAAAAACCCATAATCCGACAAGATCTTTGTTTGAAAAAAACAAAAAACTAGGCAATATGGGTATCAGTAGAGAGGGAAAACACATATGATTACGATTATAGTACTTTCTAGTTTGATTCAATAGTTTCATATATATATATATATATAGAATATCACTTTCATATGCAAGCTAATCCATCATTGTGCAGAGCATGATATGAACCAGACAGATCCAGCCCTGCTTGATTCTGATGTCGTTTGGTCAAAACGACCAATCTTTTCGGAGAGAACGCAGTTAGGGCACATGAGAAAGGACCACTTTTGTAGCTTTTCTCCCGATGGCTCAATTTTCCCTAACAACCTCCATTTCATGTGTCATCAGTTTCGATCGGTGGGCAATATCGAGTGGATCCAGCCTAGGACGTTGTTTGGTCAAATTGATCACTGGTCCTGGCGATTAGGCACACGAGAAAGGACTACTTTTGCCGATTGTTGTCCAACAATCCAGTTTCTCCGAACGGGGCCCGTTTCATGTACAGTCAGTGTCGACCTATGGGCAACGTCGAGTGGAACCTGTGGGGATAGACGGGACGCCGAACGAATTGACGAGTAGCCCGAGACCTTCGTTCGAAGTTTTGCCCAGAAAAAATCTTTAGTGACACTTGACCAGTCAATACCTAGAATAGGTTGGACTTGTCCGGAATGGCCCGGAATGCTGTAGTAATGCTCGTGAGCCCCATACTAACCAAACGAATCCAGTTCGCGGCTCGATTTGGATGTCGTTTGTTCAAAATGGCGATTGGTTTCGGTGATAACGCAGTTAGGGCACACGGATCACAAAAGGAAAGAACAAGAACAAGAACAAGCCAAGATTTGAGAAGACGAAATCCTCAAATTAAGAATCTTCTTCATGCGATCACTACCACAAACCAGGCCATACGGCCAACAAATGCTGGTTCAATCCAACAATACCTTGCATGTGTTAAAATATCACTTCCAACTTGTTGTATCTTGTAGATATCAAGTTATTTGAGCTTGATAGGATCTCACACGTGTGGAGTCTGTTCCCATGTGTGAAAGAATGTCCCTGTAGACATAGAATTTATTATTGCCTTGGTGTGCATCATCCTACACTCTTCACCCACTAATACACTATGAAGTTTTTCTATAGAACCATAGTGATCCAATGAATATAGGTGTTTACATGCTAGTTCGGAGTTGCCCACACGCGTGAACAGTACGGATTTTGATCCATAAAAAGTTTGGAATCAAATCCCCTCACCAAAACTTGGATACCAGCTCGTCGTCCCAATACTAGCGTTTTGCACCAAAAACCTACTAAAACTGGATTAGTCTTAAACACTAATTAATAGCCTTGTACTTGGCTTTAATACCATGTTGAAAGTACAGTTCTAAGGACCATAAATGGATCTTTGAATGATCCACAAGGTAGAGTGTGTGCTTGATTAACAATCTATCAGATACTAGTCAACAAATCAAGATCTAGTTTAGCAGCTTGATAGAAAACAAGTAGATACAATCAAAGCATTGATCAAAAACTTAAAACTTAGTTCACATGTGTGAAAAGCAAGCTGATGTACGGCCTGTAGATAGAGTTTGAAGTGTGCCAAAGCTGGGTTTCATTGGAATCAATCACTATCATCATACAAAAAGAGAAAATCCGAGTTTCTCCTTGAGGCTCCAAAAAGTTTCTATCTCCTCACTATGGAGAGTGGAAATACATAGTAAAAGACACTTCCTTTGCAAAGTTAGGTGAAAATCCATCAATTTAATAAGGAAGTAGACTCAAGTTTCTTGCCCTAAAGTGAAAACCCTAGCCTAGATCCTAGAGTCCTGCTTGGTAGGTGCATGGTAGGTACAAATCTCATCATAAATCAAGGTCTAGATCCTACAAAGTAGGAATCACTACCAAATGGACACAACCACTCCTCTTGACTCGTGGTAACCTACATTAGGTATAGATTTCCATGCGGCACTTTGGCCATACAAGTGACTAACAAGAAATATTGACAATATGTACAATATTCTACATGGCTAAATTTGCCAATGTAGGCAATTTTTCACACGAGGGCGCTCCAGCCACTATGTGATTATCCAAACCATTTTATGCTAACTATTGTTGCACCTACTACTTCATTGTACTCTAAACACACTAATTTTTAAATGTATTTATGAGTGTCTGCTCGACCTTGAATTCGAGACACCTTGGCTCTCCTACAAACTACTAGTCCTATAATATTGCCTTGTGGGCATCAAATGGTCATAATGCTTTTTGCTAATTTCATATTGTGTAATTTATGTTAGAACTTAATTTTGTGCATAACTTGTGTATGAATTTAAGTTATTTATTGATACTATATACTACTATTGTAATTACAAATTTCATACTCTCAAATGCTCTTTGAAGACAAATTCAAATAAATTGAGACTATTCATAGTCTCAATTCATACATGTCAATTTTAAATATCCAAATAAATGATGACCATAGAAGAGTCACATAGCATGTTACAAACAAATTTTTGTGTCTTCTATATTCTTAATATGTAAGACTCACAAACAATTTGCTATATCAATCAAGAAGATGACAAATAATTCATAGAAAATCTTTTGGCACTTTAGAAAAATTTTCATTCTAATTATGTCCATTCACAATATATATTCACAAATGTATCCCAGTTGACGGTTGCAGGCTCAACTTTTTTTACTGCTCACAACCATGCAATAGAGCATCAAAACGATCACCTCCAAACAAACCAATGTGTCAAATTCTGCATCCAAGCAATGCGCCTCCTAATGCCTTGTCATAGCGCACATGAAATGCACTGACAGAGCACATCCCTATTGTGTCGTCGATGTAGCATAGGGGTTCGTTGCTGGGAGTGGCAACCTCACCTTCACCTGCATAGAGAGAGAGAGAGAGAGAGAGAGAGAGAGAGAGAGAGAGAGAGAGAGAGAGAGAGAGAGAGAGAGAGAGAGAGAGGAAGAGAGAGAGAGAGAGAGAGAGAGAGAGAGAGAGAGAGGAGAGAGGAGAAAGAGAGTGGAGAGAGGGAGAGAGAGAATGCCTAGGTTGAGAAAGGCTTTGGGGGCTCGAGCGCCTACCCAAAGCTATTCTATCCCAATGTAAAGAGAGAGAGAGAGAGAGAGAGAGAGAGAGAGAGAGAGAGAGAGAGAGAGAGAGAGAGAGAGAGAGAGAGAAATATGGAGATGGAGAAACCAAGAGACTTTATTAGAATGAGAATGGAAGATGATACAATACAAAGGAAATGGCTCTCTCTTATAGATTTAGAGGTGAGTCTCCTTCACTCTCATTGGCCACTTCATTGGGGCAATGATTCTAATCCAAGCCTTCCAAAGAAACACAACTTAAATCTAATGGTGCTAAGAAAGCACAAGGGCACTCACATGATTCATGTGAGTTCTGCTTTGTGCAACTTAGATTCCTTATTTTTCAGCTTGACTTTGTGAACTTGGGCCTCAAACACATGTAAAAAAATAAAAGACGATAAAGTATTGCAAGATGCAATCATATCCTACCTTCAAGAATTCACAGTAGCCAAATCTACTTGGAGCATTTGAGTGTCATGTATGACGTTGGAGATGAAGAATATGCAAAGATGTATACATGGTCAAAGGAATGGTTAAAAGATGCATTGAATCGTTCAAAGTCATGCCTCCACTGCCGATAATAGTCAAAAATAATGTTCATCACTTGTATTTGAAGTCCAAAGGCTTAGATTTGGAACCAAATCAAAGTCCTTGGAGAATTTGTATAGATGGCCTTCAATTTGAAAGACATGCAGAATTCTCAAAAAAGGTTGATGGTCCTATATCTATAGGATTGATCATTCTAGATACACAACTACATAAATTTATTTTGAAAAAATGGACAAAGAAATATTTCAAAGCTTCAATCTCTCATGCCCAAACTTTTAATGGTACTAATGAACTAGTCATGGTATCGTTTATGGATTTTATATATATTTCAAATCTAGTTATGGCATTGCAAGAACTAGAATATACTTTTCATTATGAGGTAGGAGTTTACAGATTAAAATTAGAGAAACAAGAAATTATAACAAAGTCCTACACACTAGCAGTTGTGGTAATCTTTTTAAGTAAAGATTCCAGATTTGTCACCTACAACAACTTAATTCTAAATAGAACAAGACAATTTACATTTCATGGGAAACTTCAATGATAACTTTGGATGAAGAGGACGACATTGAAGACCAACCATATGAAATGGTTGGAATTCATTTACTGAAAATTTTTAAGGATCCTATTTTTAATCAAGATCTCGTAAAAGCATTTTGTAGATAAGATCAATTTGTAGTAAATCCTTTCTATGAAGGAATTGCTTTGAGAAAAGGTCTACTAATGGAACAAAAAAGAGTTGTCATTGTATTGATTGATATAAAACTCCTCTATGTACATGAATTGAATCTTATCATTTGATATTATTTTTTTAGTGATTTCATTATGAATTATATCATGGTTTTTCTTTTTGTCTACCAAAATTAACATGAACCATGTGCTTATGCTCATATACTCAATATCCACTATACTATCAATAAAAAATAGTAAAAACTCAATAAATAATTATAATTTTTTTTTACTAACACTTATTTCAACAATCTTCTTTGTGAACGTTGTGACAGGAAGTACAAAAGGAAAAGAGATCACTTTACAAAAGGTGGAACTTGATAAAATAGAAAAAAAATACAATTTTCAAGTTTTATAAATAATGACAAACATTTTTTGCAAGAAATGTCATGTGAAAGCATAGTGAAAAGTTGCACTATCATACACTGATACTAGATCTCAATGGACTATTGATGTGCACGTTTGGAAATGGTCCAACCAACCAAAAGATTTATAACATTGGGTGGGAAAGGTGGGAAAGATTCAACTAATTTCATCATATTTGTTATATTTCCATATTTGGCATATTAAGGCCAAAACTTGTTTTATACTTAGAGATTGACTTTTCAAAGTTCATTAGTCTAAATGTTATTTGAATATTTGAAAGTATGGGAAAGTTAGAATGCGAGCTTGAGTAGATTCAAATTTGAATAGTTGGGTACATTGAATCTAGACCCAAAAATAGTAGGGTTTGCATTTTGGAGGGAAACCCAAGTGGCCAAATAGGAATTAGACCTGTTATAAAAGGATGTAACTCGTGGAGAGAGCTATCTTCTCTCTACTTCACTTCTTTGTTGGCATATGGAGACGACAAGAGGGTGATCTACATAGCCAATGATGGTGAGTGTGCAATCAAAGGAATTGGCACAATTTCTATTTCTCTCTCTACAAATAGGAATGTTCATTTGGAGGATGTCTTGTTTATTCCATCTATTACCAAGAATTTGCTTAGTGTGAGTCAAATGCTAAGTAAAGGCCTCAAGGTGGATGTGTTGCAAGGGAGTAAATACCTATTCAAGAGGTTTGGCATAAAAGGATGGGACAACTCAGCTTCAAGTCATTGGAGGTAATGGCTTGGAAGAAGATTGTGATAGGTCTTCCAAGTTCCTTCAGTGGCATCAAACATGTTTGTGAGTCTTGTGCTTTGTCAAAGTCACGTAGACAACCCTATATTAGATCTATATCTAGATCTACAAAGCCTTTTCAATTGTACATTCGGATGTTCATGGATTCACTACAATTAACAATAGTGGAGCTAAAATGTATGTAACATTCATTGATGATTTTAGTAGATTTTGTTGGATATATCTACTAAAGAACAAGGATGAAGTGTATGATATCTTTATTAATGCAAAGGAGAACCAATTTTCCACAAGGATCAAGTACTTCAGGAGTGACAATGGTGGTGAGTACATATCTACCAAGTTCAAGGCCTTTTGTGATGAGCATGGGATCAAGAGGGAGTATACAACATCAAGGACCCCATGACAAAATGGAGTGGCTGAAAGGAAGAATAGGACTTTATGTGAAAGTCCTAAAGCTATGAGGTTGTGTGCCAATTTCTTGTGCAATAGGTGGCCGAGTGCTATTTTGGATGGAAGGACACCTTTTGATATGCTATTCAAGAGGAGGCCGAGTGTCAACTTTCTAAGAACCTTTGGATGCACATGGTATGTCAACATTACTCTTCATGATAAGTATTTTTGTTGGATATAGTGAGGTGAGTAAAGCCTACAAGGTTTACATTCCTTCTACTAACAAGGTGATTGTTGGTAGAGATGTCATTTTTGATGAGGGAAACATTCCAAAAGTTTCTTCAAGCATGGTTGATGGTAGTGTGGATGGATCTAACATTCTTGATGTTGATGAAAAGGATCCTACTTTTGATGGTGATGATGATGGACCTTCATCAAGACAAAAGCCAAGGAGAACATCAAGAGAAAGACAAGTACCTTACGTGAAAGATTTCAGATCCTTAAGATCCAATCTACTTGAATGATCTTTGGTTAGAAAGAGAAATACACTACCAATCTCACCAATGTAGAAAAATCAGCATCTACACACAAAATGAGATGCAAACACCGATAGAACTTGATCAAACTTGAATGAAATGAAAAAGTACTATTGTTGTCCGTACAAAACCATCAAGCTACTATATTTCACACGTGTGGATCCAAAAATAGCAAATATAGATCACTCTACACATAGAATTGCAAGCAATCACCAAGATAGTGCACCAATGGATAGTAGAACCCAAGAGAACCATGTATAAGCATGAAACGAGATAGAGAAGAGAGAAGATAGCTCTCTCCATGAGTTACATCCTTTTATAGCAGATCCAAACCCTATTTGGCCACTTGGCTTTAAGACCAAAATGCTAACCCTACTAATCTTGGGTCTAGAATCAATGTACCCAACTATTCAAATTTAATCTACTTAAACTCGCATTCTAACTTTACCACACTTTCAAAAAGTGTTTATTCAAATGAAATTTAGACTAATGAACTTTAAAAAGTCAACCTCTAAGTCTAAAACAAGTTTTGGCCTCAATATGCCAAATATGAAAATATTGCAAAATGAAATGAAACTAGTTGAATTTTTCACACTCTCTCTTCAACTAGTTTTAGCATAGACTTTGATAATACTCCAAGTGAAATCCTATGCTTCATGAACAAATCTTTTCCCAATTCTTTGGTGAAAATATCAGTTACACATTCCCTTGAAGACACATGTTGAAGCTCCACCTCCTTTGCAATGACTTGCTCCCTCACAAAGTGATATTGTATCTCAATATGCTTGCTCCTAGTATGAAAGATAAGATTGGATGCCATTCTTTGGGCTGATTGATTGTCACAAAAGATGATTGGGCTCTCTGAAAAATCCAGCAAATGAAGATCCTTGATCATCTTTTGATCCATACCATCTCCTTTGTGCAATCTGTAAGAGCTTTGTACTCGGCCTCACTAGATGACAATGAGATAGTGGCTTGTTTCTTTGACATCCATGATATAGCTCCATCACCTATGAAAATACAATAAGCACTAATGGATTTTCTATCCATTACATCTCCAGCATAGTCCGAATCTAAAAATCCAAAAAGATTAGGTGATGATCCCTCATACAATATGCCAAAATCTCGAGTTCCCATGATGTACCTCAAAACTTGCTTTCCAAGTTTCCAATGCTCTTCACTAGGATCTTGAATGAATTGACTCAATCTTCCAACACAATAGCTTAGATCAGGTCTAGTAATGGATAGATAGATGAGTGAATAGTCTAAAACAAGTTTTGGCCTCAATATGCCAAATATGAAAATATAACAAAAATATGATGAAACGAGTTGAATCTTTCACACTATCCTACGGACACGATCAATTGCTTCTTCTACACTTTTTCAAATTGGTATCACATATATAAGGAGGGCACAATGTTGAAAATGAAAAATCATTTATCTTAACTTTAGGCTTTGGTAAAAGTTTTTTCTATGTGTATGTAATTGTTGGTTGATTCTGACGAATCCCCAAGATACTCAGACAGAGCAACTCAAGAGCACCTCTCACCTTAGACCAAGGAGGTCTCTGAGAAGAAGAGACTAACGAAGACTAAGAGCTGAGTATGAGAGCCGAGAAATGCTAGTTAGGAATGACAAGCAAGAACTGTGCAAGCCTCATGGTGAATCCTGAAAGATGGAATGACCATGTAGAAACTAGTATTTCTAGGCAAAGCAAAAATGCAAGTAGGCCCCTCTTAAGGAAAGTAGAGTGAGCCACCTTTTGATGGTGACCTCTAGTGGAGAGCATTATTCCACTTGTAATTTGTGTAATGTGGAAATGCCACTAGGATGTCACCCAAGGAGCTCTTTTGCTTATTTAAGAGACTCCCTCTTTGTGAAGAGGAGCTTTTTGCATTGTATCTACTCCATGTCTAATAAGAAGATTTTCCATGAGTTTGATGCTACACTAAGCTCCTTGATCATGATGGTTTTCTTGAGTGATGCCCCTATGATCATGCCTTCCATTCATATTGTGTGTGGTTGTGGACTTAGAGTGGATTAGTTTTCATGCTTTCCTAGTTGTAGATTAGATTTTCTTTCTGTTTGGTGGATAAGTGTAGGTTGCAAGTTGATACTTGCACTATCAAGAAGAATGATGAGATACTTGCATTAGGATCTAGATTTGGTGGCATCTATAAACTAGATCCAAATGAGTATGTGAATGCTTGTAATGTTGCTCTTGTGAACAAGCTCTCTATGGAGGAATTATGGCATAGGAGGTTGGGACATCCCAACTACAAATCCATGCTCTCTATGATCAAAGAATCCAAAGTTATTGGCTTGCCAAAGTCATTCTCCAAGAAGATCAAGCCTTGTGAGGCTTGTGCTATTGCTAAATCTCACAAAAAGCCATTTACAAGATCTTCTATCAAAAGCAAGCATCCTTTGGAGTTAATCCACTTGGATGTGCATTTCTCATCAACTACAAGCAATGGAGGAGCCACTTGTTTTGTTACTTTCATTGATGATTACACAAGATTCACTTGGATATATCTTCTTGCTTCAAAATCTATGGTGTTTGATCATTTCCTTATTTTCAAAGCTTATGTAGAGAAGCAATTCTCATTCAAGATTAAAGCTCTTAGAAGTGATGGAGGTGGTGAATATATCTCCAATAAATTTCAAGATTTCTGTGAGCTTGAAGGCATTAAAAGAGAGTTTTCTTGTGCCTACTCTCCATCTCAAAATGGAGTGACCGAGAGAAAGAATAGATCTCTATGTGAATGTGCAAAATCTATGAGAATTGAGGCATCTTTGCCCAAAGATTTTTGGGGAGAAGCCATTAATTGTGCAAATTATCTTTGCAATAGGCTCCCACATATAGCTCTTGGAGGAAAGTCACCATATGAAATCTTATTTTTGAAGAAGCCTAAGGTTGATCACCTTAGAGTTTTTGGATGCTTATGCTTTGTCCATATTCCCTTGGAAACAAGGAAGAAGGAAGATCCTAGTGCATGCAAAGGGATCATGGTTGGATACTCATCCACCAAGAAGGCCTATAGAGTCTTTATACTCTCTACTTCTCAAGTTATTGAAAGTAGAGATGTTGTCTTTCATGAAGATCAACACTCATCATTTGAAGAGGCCAAGATCAAGAAATCTATGGATGCATCATCAATTATTGATTTTGAAGACAATCATGATGTGATGGGATCGAGATTTGAAGAAGACTCTCCTCGGATTTTTTCACCAAGAAGATCCATGAGAGATAGATCCGAGCCTAAGAGGCTCTCATATGTTGACAAAGGCAAACAAGTGGATCTTGATTCCACTAATTATGTTTTTTATGTCTCTCATGAAGAGTCAAAGAATGTACAAGAGGCACTCAATACCAAGGAGTGGTATGATGCCATGAAGCAAGAGTATGATGCATTGATCACCAACAATACTTGGGAGCTTGTGGATCCTCCTTCCAACAAGCATGTGATTGGTTGCAAGTGGGTATTTCGGATCAAGTTCAATCATGATGGCACCATCAACAAGCATAAAGCAAGATTATGTGCCAAAGGATTTGCTCAAATCCATGGTCTTGATTATGAGGAGACCTTTGCACCCGTTGCAAAGATGGTGACAATAAGAATTCTTATTTCTCTTGCTTGTTTTTTCAAGTGGAAGGTGTTCCAATTAGATGTATCCAATGCTTTTCTAAATGGTTATCTTGAGAAGGAGATCTATGTGGAACAACCTCAAGGATTCATCAAGGATGAGTCCAAAGTGTGCTTTCTCTTCAAAAGTCTTTATGGACTCAAGCAAGCACCAAGATCATGGTATTCAAGACTTAACTCTTTCCTTATCTCACTAGGATTTACTCTTAGTGACTATGATCCTTCCATGTATCTAAAGTTTGTTGATAGCAATATTGTCATTCTTCTAATTTATGTTGATGACATTATTCTTTGTGGAAGTTGTATCAAGCTAGTTGATGAAACCAAGCTAGCACTTGGATGTGAGTTTAAAATGCAAGATCTAGGAAAGATACATTACATCCTAGGGCTAGAAATTGATTTTTATGAAAATCATGTCTTTATATGCCAATCTAGATATGCTCACTCTATGTTGAAAAAATTCCATATGGAAAATTCTAAGAGCATAGATACTCCAATGGAGCAAATTGTAAAAGATCCTAATAAAGGTGATGAAAGACCCTTTGAGGACATCACACTTTTTAGGAGTCTTGTAGGCTCCTTGATTCGGCTTACCATTACTAGGCCCGATCTTAGTTTTTGTGTGCACAAATTGAGTCAATTTATGCAAGAACCTAAGATCCATCATTGGAAGATGGCCAAGAGAATTTTAAGATATGTATCTTCATCTTGTGATTATGGTTTACTCTATAAAAGTGAAGATCTATCCATTATTGGCTACTCGGATTCGGACTTTGCAAGTGACAAAATGGATCGAAAGTCTATTAGTGCATACACTATCTTTCTTGGAGGCAATCTAATATCTTGGCTTTCCAAAAAGCAAGATACTATATCTCTCTCTTCATGTGAGGCCGAGTACAAAGCACTCACTACAACTACCAAAGAAGTGCTTTGGATCAAGAGGTTATTAATGGAACTAAAGTGCATCAAGGAGGATGATCTACCAATGATCAAGTGTGATAACATCTCGGCCCAAGCTCTTGCCAATAATCCCATATTTCATGCAAGAAGCAAGCACATAGAAGTGGCACACCATTTTGTGAGAGAAAAGCTTATTGGAGGAGAAATCTATTTGGAGCATGTCAACTCGTCCTCTTGTATTGCCGATCTACTCAACAAGCCTTTGAGAAAAAGTGCTTTCATCAAGCATAGATCTAATCTTGGAGTTATATCAAGATCAATGCTCAAATCTTCATAGATAATCTTTTAGGAGGAGTGTGAAGAATTGAAAAAGATTATCCATGTTAGATATAGGGGTCTTATGTTTTTTACATCAAGCATCTAGGTGTAGGATGTTGATAGGAATAAATTTGGCATAGATGGCAAATTATGCATTTCCACTTATAATGCCACTATTGAGCCAAAATAGAGTAAGAGGCTAAACACTTGCCAATTAGAGTGTAGACAAGTGTAAAGTTTTTGTTTGATTAATTCCAAGAGGTCCAATAGGATATAGAGGTGGAACCTTGTGAGGTCCAATAGGAAATTGAGGTGTGCTTGAATACAGTCCAATAGAATTAAGAGGTGCATAGATCAATGATCCAATAGGATCAAGAGGTGACAAAATGTGGTCCAATCATAGTTAAGCATAGTGGTAGCTTGTGGACCTACTAGTATCATTGTACTCCTCATTTTGAAATCAATTGATTTGGTGATTTCATGGATTTTGTGAGTTATTGGATTTCTAGCTTTCTCTCTCTACCCGAGAGCTCTTGATGCATTTTCTCTCTCTACCCGAGGAGAGCAGCTTGTTTTTACTTAGATTATTTTTTGAATACTTCCCACACGTGTGAGTGAGAGTTGAAAGTGATTGAATGCACGTAGTAGTGTGTTTTTGCCATAGGATTCAAGATTGATCTTGAATGTCAATCTAGTCTTGATCTTGGTGCATCTACACACCTTAGGAGATCACAAGTACATGTAGTGGACAGTCCACACGTGTAAAAATCAACATCTATTTCCTTCATCTTAGGTCCAAAGATACTGATGTTATAGCTTGATGATGCGATGTAATGAAAGGCCGGATAGAGCTGACTTGGCTGGAGTAGCTACTGCTACTGACTGTGGTCTAGTTCTCTTCCAAGCCCCAAATTGGTACTACAGATCTATTGTAAAATTAAACTTGTAAACAGTAGATAATGTTAAGAAATAACAACAGTAGAAATTTATGTACTGATAGCATGCATTCCAATATTGTAGATCATACACATCATAGAATAGAGCATTGAGAAAATCACATCTATATCAAAAACTGAATTTACAATATTCTCTTGAGCATTGTCTGTTTCCCAGATCAGCGCGTTGGCACGAGAAAGAAGTTCTCTCTCATGAATAAAATGACTAGCTACTGCTAATATGTAAACTCACTCTGTGTCCATGACCTGCTTATTGTCTGTCTAGCAATACATATATTCTAAACAACATTTATGATTTAGAGAGATTAAACAATCTACAACTAATCTCCGATTACAAGAGCGGTGGATTAGGCACGTTCTAACGCTGTTCTACTAACGACATCATATCAGATCAGGAAGTTGTACTACATGGTACTTGCTTGATCTTTCTGGTCCTTTGGAGTGCAAAGAGTTTTGTGTCATGAACAATTTCGTGTCGTGTCATGCCGTTGGACCTTCTCCTTTCGCTCGTGCATTAGCTATCTTATGTCCGTTGGGTAGTGCCTTCACGTTGCAGGCCTTCGCCTTTTGTTTAAAGACCCTTTTTAAGATTTTAAGAGCAGTGTTCAAGGGTAAGTGTCCCTTTTCTTAAGGACAAGTTTTTCGTAAAAAACTTGACAATATTCCTAAAAGGTTTTTAAAATATTTTGGCAACAATGTCGCTTTTTTTCGAAAGGCATAAAACACGACAGTACGGTAGAAACCATTTCTAGAAGCAGTGTCCTTTTTGTAAGGAGGCAAAAAATGCGACTGTAAGACAGTGTCCCTTTTTTTTTTTAAGGGTAGGTCGACTTTAGAATAAAAACTAGCTCTAAGACAAACGTCGCTTTTCTAAGGGTGAGTGTCCCTATTTCTAAGGGTCTAGACCTTTCTAAGGCATTTTAGGGACAGTGTCACGTTTTCGCAAAAATGCGAGAAATGCGACAGTGTCATAAGTTCTCAGAATTATCTTCTAAGTGTTTTAGACCTAGGGATGAATTTTTCTCATGATCCAAGAATGCGAACTGTGTGACAAAATAGCTCAAAAATGCAGACTGTGTAAAACCTAGTTCAAAATGCACAGTCGCTAAAAAAAGAAAACGAAAATCTAAGAAAAAATGCTAAGGCTTTCAAAGATAGAAACTCTTGGTTTCTTCACTTGATGGAAAGCTTATGAGATGTACTTTCCATAGCTTTTGGTCTCAAATCAATCTAATGTATCTATCAAGAGTTATAAGCTCTTAAAGAGGGCAGAGAGAGTTCCAAAATCCGAGTGACCACTTTTTAATTTGATTCAAATTTTGCTTGATTCACAATCCATTTTTCTAGTAATCAATACAAGAAACTTGAGATCTAGACATAGTTTTGAGCTATTGAGCACATTGAGCCTTCATTGAATCAATAGTGTTTTCTTTTGAAGCATTTCACACATGCCAAAAGTAGAATCAAAACTTGTCTATACTCTTCAATTCATTTTGAGAGATTGATCTAGTTTATCTTGTTTTGTGGATTATTTGAGACCTATCTCAAATTCAGTTGCAATATTTCACATAGGATTTGGTAGTACACCCTTGGAAATTCCTATAGTGAAAGAGAGTAGCAACATCTAGTTTGTTTGGAACAAGCTCAAACATATAATTGTCCAATAACAAGAAGTGTTCACAATATGGCACCTGTAGGAGGATATCTTTTAGAACCAAGTAAAAGACTAAGTACCTCCAATTATTCAATATGGAAGGTTAGGATGGAGTTTGTTCTTATACTCCAGGATGTTATGGACATAGTACTTGGTATCGAGGAGGAGGCTCAAGCACAACTTGAAGTACCAAAGTATAGGAAGAGAGCTAGGATGGCTTTACACTTCATTAAAATGAATGTCTCTAATGAGATTTTAAGAGAAATAGGATTTTGCGCCACTGCTAAAGAAGCTTGGGATGCACTTATGTCTATTTATGAAGCTAAAATCACTTCTAGAATTCTCACTCTTAGAAATCGGATTTTCCAAAGCTTTCAAAGAAGTGAGGAGAGTGCATCAAATTATATTCTGAGAATAAAATATCTTCATAGGGAGCTTGCTTGTGTTAGTGTCACAATCAATCAAGATGAGGTAGTACAAGTCATTCTAAATGGCTTAAAAGAAGACTATGATAATCTTATTCAATCCTTTGCCATAAAGGAGGAGTTGCCCAATTGGGAGAATCTTCAAGGAATTCTCATCTCTGAAGAAGCAAGGCAAAGTTACAAACTTTCGAGGATGAACAAACTCGAGCATATTGGAAGTGACAAAGCTCTTTTTGTCGAGGACAAGCACAAAGGGAGGAGCAAGAACCAGTTTTCTCAAGCCTTCATTAAAAAAAAAGCAAACGACAAAAAAAAAGATGGAGAAGAGGATGACTCAACTCATCCTTCTACTTCCAAGACCAAGAAGAAGAAAGTCAAGTGTTTCTTTTGTGGCAAAAAGGGGCACTATGCCTCTAATTGCTTCAAAAAGAAAAATCAACTCAAACAAGCAAATCTTTCTAATTATTGCAAGTGGGGAATGATTTTTGGCAAGCATTTCTTGGCGAGCAATTTTGTGATCGAAGCGAGCATCTTCAGCATATCTTTGACCTTCAAGTCATTTTTGCTTTGTAATTGCTTGCCAGAAAACTTTCCAAAGCAATGTAAAACTTTTCGAAGCATTGTATTGGACCCTTGAATGTTCCATACTTTTTGTTTTGGATTAAGCAGTACACACTATAGAAAACATAATCTATGAACCACTTCTGTGTTAGATAGGTGTTCTTGGAAAACCACTTTGAACAACTAGGCATTTCTAATAATTCAAGTACAAACTTCAATTAGGGCTTATGTAAACTTCAAGAGACTACCACTAAAAAAAACAAGGACTTTCCATACTTCCAAGCTTTAAAGCAGCATACCATCGTCTCTCTCATAGCACGCACTGTCAATCCAAGGAGGTTGGCTCAATTGGTTAGCTTGTCATCCAAAATTTCTTTGGTTCAAGGCCCCCCTTGAAACCAAGATGCATCTTACTCACTGTCTCCTGATTTTTAGATTAGGATCTACAGTGAATTGGTGGCTTTCCTACTTCTTAAATCAAAGATTTATGAAAGATCTGTCCATTGAAATCCCTCACTTCTTTTGAATTGTACACAATCTTTGACATATTTCAACTGCCAAATTTCTCTCATGAAAGAGGAGTTACATTAATTATGCATTCTTCACATAACGAGACGACATAACAATTGCCTCTCTCTTGATAATCTAAGCATTTCTCATGTCTATTGTGCAAAAAACATAATTAAGAAACAAAAATGCAAGGTCTATTGAAGAAAAAAACAAAAGAACTAGTTTTTTTTGTAAATGAAAGCAAAAGCTATTGCCCTCTGTGATCAATATGGGCATTTGCTCTGATACCATATTGCAGTTAGAGCATGCAAATAGATTCAGTTCATAGGAGAGTTAGAAGGAGAGAGAACAAGATTTCTTGTATTAAATAAAATTGCATCATATAAAAGACTTGAGGACTAAGCTGAACGTGAGAGAAAGAGAGTCGAAGGTTATGCCTCCTCACAAATAAAATCAGCCCCATTCACATTAGAAGGGTCTTGAAATGTCTTTCTCCATTAAGAGGTAAATTGGGCCTTTACCAATTTTATATCAATGAGTATATTTTAAGTATATTTATAAATAGCCAACAACGCAGCAATATCCATTAATTAATCTAGCATATCTCTGATACAAACCATATTTAGAATTCATCCACAAACATGCATAAGCTTTGTGTGAAAATTATAAACCATGGGATCATATACAACAAGTAAAAGAAGACACAATAGTATAGAGCTACGAGGTCCACCCAAAAATTGACATAAACTTTCGACTAGCATGGCCACTACATTTCTACCTTTAATATGACATTCCAGAACTCTTTGTGTGGTCACAACATTTACATGTCAGGGGTAGGTTCTACAGCGGGTTAGTGCAAATAGAAGTTCTCCGTCCTTCAACATTGGTTGATGGATGAACATATTAGAATTTTGGGCGAGTCCCATGACTCGGAGGAAGATAAAGTATATATGCTTGCACGCCAGATAAAGCCCTCCATACTGCCTATGAGGACTTTCAGATTAAATTCTATGAGGGCTCTACTCTTTGCACTGTGCACGCCAAGAGAGTTACCCTCATGCCTTAAGACATGCATCTTGTAATGAGGCTGAGGAGTACATACGATCAGGTTTTTAAGAGTGGCTTCACCTCTAGGCCACCATCTACAAAGAGAGGGCCTGTTCCTCAACAAAAAAAAGAAAAAGTAGATCAAGCTCACCAAGCGTGCCATTTGTTGAAATATTGAAAAAATCTATCTAATGTTGTAAGTAGGGATCCTAAAAATGCCAAAGATGAATTGAGCTTTTTTGGCTTAGTAAAGACCCATCTTAGAATAAAATATTCAAGGTAGGTAGAAGTAGAAACTTGAGCTACCATAGGAATTGCCATTTGTACTTTGCATGCACATTTAATGCATGAAAATACTAGGTGGCACAATTAGACATATTGAGGTGGCTTGAATAAGTCTAGATAGCTTGAAAGGTGGATTCATAACTCCAATTCAACTCAAAGTAGGAGGAGAGTCCATGGATCTACATATATGTGATATATTCTCATTGAGAAGATGATGAAATTTGTGAGTAATGCAAATTTGGAGACTAAGCTCTTTGTGCCCTCTCTCTCTACTCGAGTTTGTACTTTCATATTCTCTCTCTAGTTGAGTTGAGGCATTTATTGTACTTAATTTCATGTTTTGTTGACAAATCTTGCTTGTAACACAATAATATTTCTTGTACGATCAGCTTTCCTATTGTCAATCAATGCTAGTTTGATCTTTATGGTATTATTAGGCTTAGGAGATCTAAAGTACATGTGTAGGGCATCCCACACGTGTGAATTCAACATGGTATCAGAGCCTACCTAAGATCTACAAGCAAATCTAATAAAAAAGTTTGCAAATTTGATCAAATTTCAAGCTAGGAATTGTCTAGATTCTACTTTCTAGCTAGTTTGCAGTTTTCTGGTGATTTAGAGCTTCAAACCACTTTGAATGGTCCAAATCAGGTATTGTACAAAATTTCAGGTGCAGGCACGTGCGAAATCCGCCCATTTTCAGTTTGGTGGTTCTCTCTCACCTTAGACCAATTTTCATGCAAATTGGCCCACTAAAAAGCTAGAAATGTGTAAAATTTGATGCAATTTGAATCATGATAGTTGGATAAGGAAAACAAAAGTTATAAGCTTTTGAATAATCGTAGGTAGGGTGTCTAGACCTGTGGCAAATCGTGAGTACATGTCATTTATTGCTTGAATGACCACAAAAATCATCCAGAAGTTGACCAATCTCATCTATATGTGATTTAGGCAAAATTTAGAGGATCTAGGCAAATTGTTTCATACAAATAGATTGTATTTGAGTCAATTTGACATTTTTGGAGTATTTCACACGTGTGAAATTCAGAGAACCATAACTTTTGCCATACTTCATCTTTTTTGATAATTCAAATCTTGTTTTAGAGAAATTGTGAAACTAGTGAGATCTATCTCACAATTTTTTGCTTAGTCTTACATAGGATTTGGTTTTTTACCCTTGATTGGTTCCTATAGCGAGAAGATAAGCAATTTTTTCATCCATCTTTTTTTATTTCCATCATTCTTTATGACTTCAATGGGTGTCTTTCTATTAAAAGCAAGTGAAAGATTGTCAACCTCCAATTACTCAATTTGGAAGGTTAGGATGGAATCTGTCTTAATTCTACAAGATGTGATGGATATTGTACTTGGTATTAAAGAAGAACCACAAATTCCTCAAGAAATTCCAAAGTACAAAAAGAGAGCTAGGATGGCTCTGCATTATATTGAAATCACAGCTCAATAACCCCAAAACTCATCTAGTTCTAGATTACTCAAAATAATCACTTAGAGAGTTTGTTTATTTCAAACTGGATAGTTCTACCATTGCACACATACAAGATTTTTTTCAAAATCAATGCTGCTGGCTGATTCCTCAAAAGACTCATTCCTATCTTTTCTTCCGCCCTTTTAAAAAAGAAATTTCAAAATTTCGATTTAAAAGTTCCCAGGAGACAACGTATAAGATATCAAATATTCGAAAAAGTCCATAATGAATATCCAATACTATTACAAACAAGGCTTTTTCCTCAGAATTGTAAATGATAGAAATATTAACTCTCGATAATCAACTATCAAAAAGAGACTAGCGTTAGGGTTCAGTAAACCTAAGTTTCGAGCCGTATTCAAAAATCTTATATGGAAGTACAATTTCATATAATTATAACAGTCCTTCGGAACAGAGTTCTACACTTGAAGGAATTATATGAATCTCAATCCAATTGTCATGTAATAAGCAATTTCTAAAGAGTAGAGGTCTAATAAAATAGAGAAATAGATTTAAGGCCTTCCATATTTTGAAATTAATGAGATACTATTAAGGGATTGATCTATATCTCATAATTCCCCAAAATACCCTCAACAAAAACCAATGAACTCTATTAGTATTACCATTACAGCAATCCCTAACCATCGGTCTACAGATCATTCTACCCAAGAAATCCCCTTTAGAATCATTGATGTCCCATACCACCAGCTTTTCCTCCAAGAATTCTCTGCATTCAGATCTGTTTTGCCCAAAAAGTCAAAAAAGACGATTTGGCTATCCTATATCCAGATATAGGATCAAATTCACAGCCAATTCCAGGAGATAATCCTAACAACTGAAATCTCTCATGCTTCTTTAGTGTCACTTAAAGAATACCATTTCATATTGTACCCAACATGGACAAACAGAATGTATCATCCCAGTACAATAGAATGTATCACAAAAAAAACATAGATCTCAACAAAAATCGAATATCATACTGTCCTAGATATCCAATATCTATTCCAGAATCGGTACAAAGAAATTTAATTCTTTTAACAAGTTAGAACTCTCTTGGTCGGTACTGTCATTATAAAAAAATACTCTATAACTGAAAAGAATCCAAATTACTAGATTCCTGTATGGAACACCTTCTATCTGAATTACTTTGCAAGATTTAAATCCATTGCAAAACAGAGATGGTTTCATAAATGGATTATTTGTCTTGCACTACTTTTCCTTTCGAATCCTCGAAAATTCTAATTCACACTGGGGAAAAGGAATCCAAATTCCTAGAGGCAGTCTTCTTAAATAGTTCCCAATTTTATTCTCACTTGCAATTAGTTATAATTCAGGAATTGAATGTAAATTAAATAATTGGATCACTAAGACCAGCAATCATCTACATATCAGACTTCCACTCTTTTCTCCCCTTCCAAAAATGGTTCAAGTTAACAAAACCCCAAATTTGTACTAGGAAAAAGTTCAATTTGGTATCACTTACTTTAGCACTATCACCCTGACAGTTTTGATTTGCTCATTGAGTGCCGCACTTAATCCCTCGCAAATCCCCTTATAGATCAGCATAGAACTATTCTTCTGGATTTACATTATTCTTGGTCCTTATTGATCCCTTGAATAAGAAATGCTCTTTAATTGATAGATTCACAAAATCTTCAACTGAAACTGAAGGTTACAGTGATCTTGACAATCAACTGATTTCAACTCAGTAAGATCATTCACTTTATAAGTCATTTATGTTTGATCAGTAACCAAATAATGGGAACAAATCGAAAACGTCCATGGTTTCTTCAAATTTTACTTAAACTGGGCTTTTCATGTTCCATTCAATATGGACCTAAACTGTGAAAATCGACCAAACATTGACTTGACAGTTTTACAGTTACCATCACATATTGGAAGGCTTCTGAAACCTCCAGCATGCATCCTACGTGACATGCAATGATTTCAAAAAAAAATCAATTTTTACGTAAATTGCCAAGAAACTGGGAAATTAGCACTGGGATTCACAAAATAAGTTCGAAATAGACCAACTGTGAAAATCGATTATAATGATCGATTTATCAATTCACAGGCACTGTCACATATCAAATTCGACATGCACTAATTTTTTTGAAAAAATGAAAAAAATCCCGTAATTAGCTTAGCCACTAAGAAATCTGCTTTTTGAACTAGAATTGACAAAAATAGCTTCATGCAAGAAATCTTCTGATCAATCTACTGATTACAGATGCAACATGCATCCATGCATGCATACAAGTCTATCCATACATTTTCATCAATAGACAAGCACTACATTGAGTTACAAGCATGCATGCATTAGAACATTTCAAAATTTTTGCAAATTTTAGTTCAAAAATTGCCAAACTTCCGACACCCATAACTTTCTCTACAGGACACCGAATTGGTCTCTGTAAAGCATAGTACAGAGGGAGACTGGGTCTACAAGGCAGTTGCCACATCATCTTGCACCCCTGGCTTCACACGTACGAACAATAAATGCATGAAAAATAGGTAGGAGAGCGCACTTTTGTGGAGAGGAATCTTCAAAAACACACCCCAACCCAAAAAGCCTTGGATCAGAGGCTACAAGCACTCTACTAAGGTTCATTAGAGAGGCATAGAAGCTTCTAACAGGTCCAAAAAGCAATCATATGCTCAGATCATGCAAAAAATGCATTTTTGGCCTCCTTCAACAAGCAAAACTTCAACATGATAATGTCTAATGCTCACCTATCCAAATTGGATGCATTATGGCTAAAAAAAGATGCAATCCATCATATCTTTAAGCTTGTAACAAGAACCAACAGGTTCAGACCCCCAATTGAGAGGTATTCATGCTAAAAAATCATAAAAAATACACTAATTTTTGGAGTTTTGAGCCCCCTAATGGTGTCTAATCCCATCCAAACTTCATGAAAGCTCAGGGACAGCTTCATTACATCTCCGAAAACGTTCACACCAAGTCTTGGCTGAGAATTTTGAGATCTACTCCAAAATTAGTCCAACATAAAAAAACCTTGGTTTTTGACCAATTTTGACCAAAATTTACTGGTTGACTAAACTGCTTGGGTTATCCTCAAGTTAAAGTGATCTTGGGACTCACAATTAGGTTTGGTGCCTGTTATGCTCTGGACTCTCATATTGACAAGTTCAAACATGAGACTCATCAAGCTATGGTGATGAGAAGGAGACCGAAATCCTTGATATGCTCTGCAATTTTTTATAATGAGAGGGAAGACGATGGCACATGGATTGCCTGTGAATATCATAAAGCTTCTTGGGTACTGATGCATCCATCGGCAAGAGAGGCTTTTTGCCAAAAGAAAAAGGCCAAGTATACATATAGATCTTATTGGAAAGGGTGGATTATTGATTTCAAAGTTTCTCTAGGAGGACAAACCATTTCAGAGGTGCTTATTCAACATGTTTATATGCATTCAAAACATTTTTAAAATGTAATAGTATTTATGAATGGGAGCTTATTATGATTTTGTATTGCAGATCTATATCCTTTAGATATACATGAATGGGAACTTGTGGCGTCTCTTTCAGATATTATAGTGTCATCCATTCAGAATTTGGAAAATTGCAATATGGAGGACGAATGGCAAAAGAACTTGCAGATTCTGATATTTTTTTATGATGCAATGTATATTCTAGACATAAATGGAGGAATGGAAAAACTAGAGTGTATACCTCTACCTAATTTTCAAGATAATGTGTGGTGGATTGCAGTAAATGACAATATAATATAGTTTTCTCGTTCCAAGCTATATAATGATGTACAAAAGTCACTCAAAATTAGTACTGGATCAAGAAATGTTCACTTAAGTTGGTTTGTTCCAATGTCAATGTTTGTCAGCTCTTTTCAAACATGGAGGTGTGTTGAACCCCCACATTGTTTGTTTGCAAAAATATATCAGATGATTTTTCATTCAAATTCATGGACAAAGGTTGGGATATAAAATCCACTGTAGATATAGAATGTAGAATCAAACATTCATCCATAACATTTAGATACAGTATAGAAAAGCAAATGCTTAGTATGGTGTTTCATTATCAAAGACGGAAAAAACACAATGGTACTTGGGCCCCATTAGATCAAGATCTAAACAGCATTGGACACACTGATCGTATATGCATTGATATCATGGCAAATGGAGATTTACTTACTACTATTGAGGTTGAGTAGGACTGGACCTTATTCTACATTAGAATGGAACAGACACTTTTACAACAAGATATTCGCGAATATTTCAGCTTTATATTGAATGGAAGATTGGTATGTGAAATCTATGAATTTGTATATCAATCTGTATTCATTATCCTTTTTGTCAATATTCGGATCACTAACTATAATTTGATAAATGTATGTTTGTGCAGATACGTAAAAGACATGAAGAGAAAATCAAATACAAAGTCATCGCAAGGTCCTGTAAGAGCCCTTCTTGCGGTCTATAGTGGCCTTTATAAGAGTAGCACAAAGACCCGCAAGATCATCACTTACGGTCTCTAGAGAAGGCGTGTTCCGAGGCCCCGCAGAAGGGTGACCACAAGGTCCCGCAAGAACATCACTTGTGGTCATTAGCAGTTTTCAAAAGGAGAAATGTCACAGCCTTCACGCTCAACTGCTCTCATGACTGCAAGTCACAATCTACCTTCTTGTACTTGCATCTACATTAATATAAAATTGTATATATATACATATATATATCATGCATTGATTCTTTTTTTTAGACTAATTGTCAGAATAAGCTCATAGTTGTTATCAGAACGCAATTCTTTCTTGTGAACATGCAACTTCGCTCACAATTGTTTTGTGCTCAAAGCATCCATCTGACTTGTATCTTTGTACATCAATCTGAATCAATTACTTTTGTTATTGCGTTCAAATTTTGTCAGTGTTGTATTTTTGGCTATTTCGATTTCTTTCTGACCTTCTAATCATTTTGATCGATTGTCTAATCTTTCAATTCCACAAATGCAAATGGATTCATCGTGTATCCCTACGTGATCAGAGTTGCACAATGTATAACACCGAGGAAAACATGATCAATGATCCTGGCCTACCAAATCCTGTGCATTCGCCCATAGAATCTATTTTTCCCAGCATGGTATCAAAGCATTGATTAATATCAGAGCTATCTTTGTAGTTCGATAAGCTTCCCACAAAACCAGATTCTATCATCTGATAGAATAACCATTTTTTTTTTTATAAAAGCATTAGATTTTCCTTCTTAAGTCATTGATAGCCATCACTATCACTACGTCTTGATCGTCTATGATAGATCTAACAATGGCCATTTATAGCAATAGGTTCTTGAGCTACTTGATGTGATTCTGTAGCAAATCACCATTCATCATCTTGAGGGAAAAAAATCTCCTTCTGAGGTGTAGCTTGGAAGCTATGTCTCGCACACCGTACAATGTGCTCAAGATGTCTCTAACTTCCTTTGAGGTCTAAGCTTCAGAGACGTGGCCAATTTGTGTGTATAAAATGTTGAGGATGATCAACGCGAAGGCCTTGCCATCCTTCGCTTCCATCGGGAGATTGCAGCGTCGTTTGCATCGAGGTTTGCCTCTGGATAGGTGACAATATCATAAAATTTCTTAGCCATCAATATAGCTTTCATCTTAAATTTCCATAAATGATAATTGGATCCATCAAGCTTGTCCACGATGGGACTGGCTTTCCCTTGGAAATCCATGTGGAAGTTAGTCTAGTGATGACACTACTTTTAAGTTTGTCAAGCTCATATAATAACTAGATAATGATCATCACAACACATCCAGAGCTAACTTTATTGCGAGCCATTATGATGTTGCTACAAGAAAATACTAGAAGGAACGAATCCTCTAGTTCTTCAACAGTCAACTCTCATGCCCTATATACACACAATCGCTCAAGTAAGCAGAGGAAGAAAGGCACGAAACAAGCAAAGTCAAATCACAAGTCAACGCAATGTCAAGAGAAGTCGAATCCCACAACCAACAAGAAGCTATTTTGTAGATATTGCAAACGAACCAACCACGAGATCCAAGATTGTCATAGTCGGCAAGCCAAGAACAACAAAGGGCAATCGAACCAAATGGAAAATGTAGCTTCAGAAGCACCTCAACCCAATCAAGAAGCGGATCAAGATACATTCATGACAAGCCATCAAAAAGCATAGGCCGACAATTCATGGTTCCTGGATTCCAGAGCCAGTCAACACATGACCAATCATATCAGTTGTTTTGAATCCTACACGTTGATGTGAATCTGCTCAGTCGAATTTGGATAATCGTCATTCATTGATGTAGGTGCAGATGGAGCCGATCAGGCCGAGCAAAGCTACTGCTTCATACCGACAATCAACCCTCCTTCGAACTATAGACTGACACTATATATTTGATGTAAAAACTTTATAAGCAGTAGATAATGTTAATCAACTAAGATTGAGAAATAATGGAAGTATAATCTACTAATAGCAGGCACCATAGAATCATTCACAGATTATACACACAATGAGCAAATTCTTGCAATTCTTCTATATTATCAGAATCGAGTTTACAATAACAAAAACTTTCGGGCACTGTCTATTTCCTAGATCAGCACATCTACGCAAGAGAGGAGTTCTCTCTCATGAGTAAAACTAGCTACTGCTAATTTGTATGTCTGAAGTGTGACATGTGTGTTTGCTATCGCATGACTAACACTCATCCACTACCTCGTCTGTATCCGATCTCCAATATATAATAGGTTGGGTCTGATTACAAGACTTGATTAGCGAACCATTACAAGATAGTTTAAACTAGAAACACTAGCTAACTATGTCTTGCTACTTTGCTTAACTACATGGGCTTAACGACTGAGTCGTGACATTCAAATTGTCATGCTCATCGAGCCTTGATCTCAATGTCAACATACACAAGTTTTCACATTTTTTGTTGAGTACTTTGGGCTTCAGCCTTCAAGGACTTCGTGGGTGACTGCAATCTTCTTTGTTGCAGTTGTTATGGCTTGCCTTCGTTGCCTTTGGGACTTCTTCCTTCAGGAGTTCGGCCTTCGGCCTTTGTTGCCTTCGCTTGTTGACCATATGTTGGTGCCTTGTGGTTTTCTAGCGGTTCCCTGGCTTCGTTGGTCTTTGCAACTTTGACTCTATGGTGCACTTCCATCGAAGCCATTTGCATAACTTAGTGGTTGTCTGGGGTGGCCTTCTTTGAAACCATTGGCATTGTGGTTGTAGGCGATTGCGATTTCTGCCTATGGGCAGTTCTTGTGTATTTGTGCAAATAGTGGCTCACAAGCTAGCAAAGCTTTGTGGGTAGAAACTTCATGTTTCTTCATCTCCCTCTCAAAGCGTGCTAGTCTTGTGGTTCCCAGACTAGCCCTCTGCCTTTCAAACATTGCCTTACCTAAGGGCTTAGAGAAGATATCACCATCATCTTGGTTGGCATAAAAATGGTCTACAACTCGTTTCTCTCAACCAGATCTCTAATCAAGTGATACTTGATAGGAATGTGTTTCGTTCTTAAGTGAAACACAAAATCCTTTTTTAGATGTATTGCAGATGTATTGTCCATGTGTAGGATTATTGGTTCATTGATGCTTTCTCCCAAACCATCTACAAATTGTCTGAGCCATGTCAGCTCATTAGCCATTTTGGTTGCAGCAACATATTCTACCCCGCAGGATGATTGGGCAATTATTGTCTGCTTTATGTTGATCCAAATAACAGCTGCATTGGTTGCTATCGTGCATCCTCCTGAGACGCTTTTGGAATCATCTTTGATTAATGCCCAGCTTGCATCACTATAGGACTTTGTTTGAAGTCTTGCATTTCGAGAATAGCAAAGTCCATAGTCCTTTGTGCTCTGCATGTACTACATGATTCTCTTTGTAATCTTCCTATGTGTTAGTCCTGGATTTATGTTAAATTGGCTCAATTTGAAAACTGCATAAGCAATGTTCGGCCTTGTATTATCTGCCAAGTACATCAAAGTACCAATAAGCCTCCATGAGAGGCTTGTTCTTCCTCTCAGCAACACCATTGTGTTGTGGTGTGTAGGTTGTTGTCTTCTTGTGAATGATTCCTTGGTTGTTGCAAAAAATAGCAAATCGGTTGGAGATGTCTCCTCCTCTTCTTTCGGTTCTGATCTGTTGGACTTTCTTCTTTGTCCACTTTTCAGCCCTGTTTACATACTCTGCAAACTTATTGAGACCTTCAGACTTGTTGTGGATGAAGTGGACAACAACAAACTTATTGAAGTCATCAGTGAAGGTGATATAATATCTCGATCCTCTTACTAAGAGCACTCCAAACTCGGTAGACTCGAATGTTTATTTCAAGTTTGTATCGAATTTCTTCATCATCATTACATCGTATGTGATGATACTTTATTGTTCAACAATCATCTGAATTTGTTAAAGGATACCAAATGCATATTAGCTTAGGAATACAAGATGACAGATATGGGTCCTACATACTACTGTCTTGGAATTCAGATTTTTTGAATTCGACAGCAGGCATATTTTCATGAGCCAACAGAGATACCTTACCAATGTGTTGAAGAAATATGAGATGGCCAAGTGCAAACCAAGCCACTTCCCACTCGACCCTAGTTTGAAGCTATCAAAGGAGCAATGTCCAAAATCCGAGTCCGAGAAGGAGGAAATGAAGAAGTATACATTTCACTCCATAATTGGTTCATTGATGTATGCTATGCTCCATTAAGGGATCTTGGGCCCAGGTCCTTCATACATTAAAAAATCTTCAAATCCCATATGTGAATTCCTTACATCTACTTAAAATCATGCTGTTGAGAGGATTATCTTTAGTGGCTTGAGTCAAGAAGTCATTTCCAGTTTGACTGGATGACATGATCAAATCAATCTTTGGCTCTAGATTTTGTGATAGAGCTTGAAAGTCACTTGAATGGATGCATAGAGAGATCAGTTGAGCCTAGAAGAATGATTAGAGTGTTGGAGCTAGGATCAAGAATTGGCTTAGTTGGTGAGCCTCTTAGCTACTACATGTACAATTATAGCTAGATGAGAGCTGCATAACGATTCCAAGCTTGAAAGGAAGGAGATTGCAACCTTCCAAATCTAGAGTCAAAGTTGTGACGACCAACGGTAAGGTTGAAACTTACAAAACCGCATAGGGACTGTGTGTGTGTGTGTGTGTGTGTGTGTGAGAGAGAGAGAGAGAGAGAGAGAGAGAGAGAGAGAGAGAGAGAGAGAGAGAGAGAGAGAGAGAGAGAGAGAGAGAGAGAGAGAGAGAGAGAGAGAGAGAGAGAGAGAGAGAGAGAGAGAGAGAGAGAGAGAGAGACCATGCGGTTTGCAGTTACCCCAGAGCATTTAGGCAGCATAGGGACCGCGAGACAGACCGAGCATCCAAGTGAGAGAGAGAGAGAGAGTTTCCGTCATTTAGACCACGTTTCAACTAAACCGCAACCGCAACCGTGAGACCCATTGAGACAGCGGAACGATGGTTCAGCAATGCTATAACAACGGTTCCTCTCTCTCAACGGTTCTCATGGTTCCTCTCTCTCACTCACAGTTCTCACGATGCTCTCTCTCTCTCTCTCTCTCTCTCTCTCTCTCAGATAGTCTCCCTGTCTCTCTCTCTCGATCATGGTTCTCACGGTTCCTCTCTCTCACTCACGGTTCTCATGGTTCCTCTCTCTCTCTCTCTCTCTCTCTCTCTCTCTCTCTCTCTCTCTCTCTCTCTCTCTCTCTCTCTCTCTCTCTCTCTCTCTCTCTCTCTCTCTCTCCATTGACAGATCCCCTACTCTAGAGGAACTATTGATTTTTCTTGGTTTCTTTACTTCTTTTACTTCTTGCTTACAGCTTTAACAGCTTGGTATTATGCCTGTCAGTAGAGACTGTGGGCACTTGTTGAGATTATCTTTCTTGGAAAAGCGTAGATCCTCATTAGCTTGCATAAAACCAAGTGCTTATTGTTGTCAGTCTATATCAAAAACTGCTTTTTGCAATCTGCCACAATGTAACTAGAATATCATATTGTTATAGGTGGTTGACATTCTCAAAATTGGAGAGCTCCCAGCATGTTCACAACTTGCATGCTTGAGTGCTTCCCACGTGTCTTCTCTTTTATCACTTGTATCTGCCATTGATGGTTTCGTCTTTGGTTTTTTTGGCAGACACTAATTTCTGGAAGGTCTGTATCCTCCATCAGTGCTTCTAGGTGTTTTCGTGGTTCTTCTCTCAATTGAAGTTCCAGTATCAAGAAAGACCTTTGATCTGCAGATTACACAAACTTCGATTATCAGTCTCAAGGGGATGGACTCATCAAAATTGGTGGTAGGAACAGATTTGGGTGGCGGTTTGAGGAAGGCTTGGTGAAGGAACTAGTAGTTCTATAGTTGCAGCCTTGGACCCTTGCAATGTCGAGATTTGGGTGAGGAGGTCATTTTATTTGCAGGTTCACGGTTGTCTTCATCTTTCATTTTCTGCAACTCTTTCTTTTGATCCGTTACTTTTGGATCTGTTTGGGCTTCATAGGAGGGGTTTCAACTATCATTGCTCCTGAGAGTTTCTTTTGATCAAGATTGATTTGACTCATCTATTGCTTAAGTTTTGTCCTTTCCTCCTCAACTTCTTTGCTTAATTTCTTATGTCTTCTAGCTGCTTTGCCTGCTTCTTAGATCTTATTTGGCTGATCAACCATTGTAGGTGGTAGTTGGTCTCCGCAGGACATTTGCAATGATCTATCAGTTGCTTCGGTAAGACTATAAAAAACTGGAGATTTCTCAGAAGAACGGTGAAATGATGACGCTGTAGACCTTCGCATTTTGCCAAAAAAGACACTTTCGCGATTTTAAGGGCAATGTCGCTTTTTCAAGGGCACCTTCGCTTTTATCCGGAAGGCGTATGTGCGACAGTGTTGCTTTTTCCCGAAAGGCGAAAATGCGACGGTTGGCCTAAAAATTTTTCTAAGGCATTTGGAGACATTGTGTCGCCTTTTTCGGAGAAATGGGAAAAATGCGACAGTGTTGGGAGAGTTGGCCAGAATCATTTTCTAAGTGTTTTGACTTAGTCCTAGAATTTTTTTCTCATGACTAAAAAATGCGAATTGTGCAACAAAACAGTTCAAAAAAACAGACTGTGCAAAACATAGTTCAAAATGCAACAGTCAGGAAAAAAAAATTGCAAAGGAAAAACTAAGAAAAATGCTAAGGCTTTGAAAGATAGAAACTCTCAATTTCTTCAATTAAGCCTATCACAGGAGTACTTAAGCTAAGATGCCTCTAGTCCTTTTGAAAAATTTGTGGGCCGACTATCATTTTGTTTTGCTATTACTAAACCCACTACGCTGAATTCTTTATATGCCTTTTGAAACTTATGAAAAAAATAGAATATTTGTTCTATTTCAAAACGATCAAATTTTGATTCAGAACATTATATCATACATTTAAATTGCTATATTCCTTATCATGTGAAGTTCCACTTTAGGTGATGAAATAAGTTTCCAATTTGCACATTTTGATGTATTTTAAAATGATTAGTGATGTCAAAGTATCCTCGTGTGTGCATGTGGTACTAATGAATGTAACATGGGTGAGCAATCTAGACCCACGCATGCTACAAACACCACACCACAACGGGATTGCTTACTTTTTATTTAATAAACTCAAGCGAATTGAATTGTATGGTTTTCAGATATTTAGGGTGGATATACTTGTTGGCCGACAAAAATTTCAATAAGCACGCGTAAGCTTCTTATTTTTGTTTGCAAGGATCATCACCAAACATGGCCCTACATCGTATGTGCGGTGGCAACTTTGGGGTGCCGCTTAGGGGCCAGTCAAGGGATTTGTTGGCCATATAACCTTGCAATAAACTGCATTTGTGGGGCATTATATCTTGAAACTACCCTTAACTAAGAGACATACTTTATTTCTTTTGGAAATTCAAGCCAAAAATCGGATTGGAGGACCAGCAAATCCACCCTAGATGCCAAACAGGCACACAATGCCACATGACCTAATTTCCAATAGGACAGCTACTTCTGCAGGTGAGAATAGAGCTGCCCAGATGATATATGTGTGTATTGATACATCACTACCAAAGACGTTCTACAATGGAGTGCATGCTGCGGTTTTCATAGTCTACACTCTGTACATCTCATCGCAGTGATCCTTTACTTTGTGCGTGGCAGTCTGAAGTCAGATTCCTCAACATATCTTGATGATGATGAAGCTCTGTTTGTTTAGATGCATATTTTTTTTAAGCGTAGAGTTATAACTTATAATATTTAAGCTTCTGGAGGCTTTCATTTTTGTGTTGATGTTTCCCGATTACACGGAAAGTTTTCCTTCAATCTGCTGCATAAGATTGCTGAGCTTGTAGAGCAATGAAATTATAGATCCTTAATCCTGATCACTGGCCATTGCGACAGAGTTCTACTTGCGAGCGATGGATGGTTTGAAGGAACCCATATACGTAGATATCGACGTCAATGACAATGCTACGTTCATTATGAGTCCTGTCAAGGCGGGTACGAAAATCGACGGCTTCCAAAGGAAAGGAGAGGCTTGGTAAGTTCTTATACGGACTGTACAAATTCCTGTGACTCTTATTAAGCCTGAAGATTAATTCAAGTTTATGGTGAGCGTTCTGGTCAGGATTCAGGAATGTATGAGAGATGCAAAAGGTTTTAAATTTTATTCGCACGTCTTCCATGAAATAGCCTGATTTTCTGGATAATTTTCCGTCCTTTGTACATCTTTGTTACATACAAGTAATATTGAACCATTTCGCTTCATCATTATATGAGCTTTTGGCATGATATAACAGTTCGGTGAGGTTTAGCTGCATTGTTTTGATAATATGAAACTTAGCATACCCTCCTTGTAGGTTTGTTGCCACCGAGCTACAAAGTGACCTGATTGTGGAGGCTGGCGGGTTAAATTTTCATCTCCACAAGGTTCGTTGTAGAGTACGCTTTATGGTGATATGTGCAAGAAAAGAAAAAGTAGTGAATATTTCATTTAAGACTGCTAAAATATAGTTGGGGATTCTGCGTCCGTTGATCAGTAATCAAAACTAGCTGCTACTTTCTGGTCAAGGATGAAACTATATCTATTGGACTTGTAATGTTCTGACAAACTTTTGAGATTGTGCAGTTTCCATTGCTCTCCAGAAGTGGCCGTATCAATCGGCTTGTGTTTGAGTCACGTGATGCGGAGAAGACTCATATGCCTGGCGGCGCAGAAGCTTTTGAGTTGGCTGCTCGATTTTGTTATGGAATGCCTGTAGATCTGAGTGCTTCAAACGTCGCTGCAGTGAGATGCATGGCGGATTACCTTGAAATGTCTGATGGTCTTGAAGAAGAAAACCTGATCTCAAAAGCAGAAACGTTCATAAACAATGTTGGTCTTCAGTCTTGGAAAAGATCCATATCAGTACTAAAAAGCTGTGAACGCCTTTCTCTTTGGGCTGAAGATCTGAAGATTGTTCAGAGATGTTGTGAATCAATCGCTTGGAAAGCTTGTACAGATCCCCGAGGTGTAAGATCTCCCGGTAACCAAATAACCTTAGAGACCAAGAATCGTCCTTCCTTTGCCAATGATACAAGAGATTTCGGTGTTGCAAGCGACATCGCGCAAGACTGGTGGTTTGACGATGTGGTGTCCCTCAAGATAAGTCACTTTACCAAAGTAATAGCTGCCCTCTCGGCGAAGGGAATGAGACCTGATTCAATTGGATCCGTGATCGTACATTATTCTCTAAAATGGTTGCCTGCGGTGGCAACAGAGTATGAAATTGTTATGCATTACCCTAAAGAGGACGAAGAAAGATCGGTATCTGGCTCAGGAATAAGTGATTCAGTTGTAAAAGGTTTCTCTACTTTACATCGTCAAGACTTAGCGCTAGTGTTTGAGCACATTGTAAGAATACTTCCTCGCGAGGACAATGCAATTGCTAGCAAGTTCCTAATTCACTTGATAAAATTTGCGAATATGCTGGATGCTGATGCAGGTTGTAAAGCGGACCTAGAAAAAAGAGTTGGATCGCAACTTGATCATGCAACACTCGATGACCTGCTCATACCTTCATTCTGTAGTGAGTATGAAACTTTGTTTGACGTGGAGCTTGTTCAGCGGCTCGTAGAGCATAACCTCTAGAGTATCGACTAACGACTTCTAGTGGCTTTGTGATTTCAGACCCATCCAAGTTTAACAGAACATGAAAGAATAAAGATATGCAGAATCATGGACTGTCAAAAGCTCTCACTTCAGGCATGCGTGCATGCTTCTCAAAATGAACGCCTTCCACTACGAGCAGTGGTTGAAGTTCTATACTCAGATCATATGAAGGTGAGGAATGCATTGGCAGGAAAGAAGCCTGAAGAGTTTCTTGAATCAGATGACAATTTGAAGGAAGTCGGCCTGTTTCGAAACTCTCTTGATCCTAACCCTCATTCGGAGGGCTTGGCCAAGGTACATGAAGAGATGAAACTAATGCGATTGGAAATGCACAATCTAAAGCAAGAAGTTTCTGAGTTTCGAAGTCACCATAGTCGCTTTCATGAAGAAATGCACCACTTTTCCAAGCTTACTCATCTTCATCATTCGCATCACAAAGATGATCACAGAGCTTCTGCAAAGGCAGACATCGCGTCTCCTAATCGTGCAGAATATCACAAGAACCCCGAAACTTGAGGCATTCTGTGTCCTAACGCAACAATGCAGAATTGAGTCGCTTTACTCACCTGTGACCTTGCTGTTTCCCTTTGTCATTAAATTTTTCTGCCTATTTCAGAGGAATTAAAGAACCGTATGGTAGTGTATACTCAACCTTCATCCGACCGTGTAGCTACTAGCACATCGTGTTTGTGGAAGACGCAGAACCTGGTTGTTGGAATCGGTTTTCTGAGCAATTATTGGACAGACAGTCAATCACTGCTACATTTATAACATGATATTATTCAAAAGGGCATGGTAGAGCAATATGCACTTCTCCTTTGAACAGAGTGCTTGAATTTGTGACGTCCGATCTTGGAAATAGCAACATATGTGTATGAACAAGTCTCATGCTTCATTTTCCCTCCTTGGACCATCTTTCTAGCTCTTTTATGCTGCTATGTTTTGTTCTATGATCATTTGCTATTCAAGAAATGGATACTTGCTGAATATTCTGACCATTTCCCGACAAATTAAAAAGCAGAAAATGTATGAGTTTTTTTCAAAGGCAAATTTACAACCTGCACAAAGTCAAACTGCCCATTATGCCATGTGAAAAAATCATTTTCAATGGTTAGTCAAAGTCAAACTACCCGTTATGCCATGTGAAAAAATCCCAGGTATCCATTACACAATGGAAGGCGCCCGAGCACATGCAATTTTGTGTGAAAAAATCTAGGCTCGGCCCCTCCGGGCCTCGTGCAATTTTTTGTGGAAATCCTTACCAGGCATAATGGCCTGTGCCCCCGGCTCCTTCCATAATACGTAGTGGATACGTGCTAAATATTATGCCCATTTTCAGACAAATTAAAAAGCAGAAAATGTATGCATTTGTGGTACATTTTCAATGGTCAGTCAAAGTCAAACTGCCCATTATGTCATGTGAAAATATCCCATGTATTCATTATGCAATGGAAGGCGTCCGGGCACAGGCCATTCTGCCCGGTTCGGCTTTCCAAAAAAATCTAGGCTCAACTCCTCCGAGCCTCGCACAAATTTTTTTGAAAATCCTTACCGGGCATAATGGCCTGTGCTTGGCTCCTTTCATAATACGAAATAGATAATGTTCACACCTAAGGCATAGGGAGTAAGTCACTAGCCATTCCTCTAAGAGGCCCTTTCCATGCTCACCCCCTCGTGCCTGTGTCACACTACCTCATCTTGAGAGAACCCGTTCTTTCTTTTTGAGAGCTGATTTTTGGAAAACTTGCAAACCCTCTCACTGGTCGAACTACCCATGTTGTTGCCTTGTGTCACTCTGCCCGGGTGAGGGGGTGAACGTGGAAAGGCGCTCTAATGCTTGTCACATGAGCTTTTGGAATTTTTAGTTTTGGATGGGGTGTTTTTCTCTTTTAGTGATGTGCAATGATATTGCACTCAGTCACACCATTGTTTACTTTCTTTAGGTATTACGGAAGGTGCCCCTAGAGATTGCCAAAAGAGTTCAGGCGCTCTAGCCATGACTAAATAATTTTTAGGCTCAGCCCCTAGTTTTTTGGGAGTTTAAGCTAGGGAGAATGGCGGGCTCCCATTGCGTAATGGATTACACATGGCTTCATCTCACATGACAATTATGAAAGTGAATATGCACATGCATTTATTTAATTTAGATCATGAAATGAAATGGCCATGTATTTTTGCAAAGTAAAAGTTTGCCATGTATTATCGCACGTAAATTTTGTCTCAAATCTCTCAAAAAACAATACATTATGCTTTTTTTGAATCTAAAAATGAATAATATTTTGTGCATGTATAATTTCCTTGTGTTACACTATAGACAACTTCCATGGAGGCAAGACATATTTGCCTCATCCCTAAAATCTTTGGTTATGTGGCTAGGCTTTTTGGTGCTTGAGGTGTGGGTGACATTACCTCATGATTGTTTTTTTTGGCATTTGTGATTGAGTTACTCAATAATGGCAAAAGTTTCAAGGCTTCTTTGAGTGAAATTATTCAATCACAAGAGTGACAGGTACATGACTAGATGTGGAGTTGCTAGTCACCCAGTTGTGCCCTTGGAAAATTGTGCATGTTAAATACTACTAAAAAAAGGAGAGGCTTGCTAAGATTTGCAATCACCTAATCTCTACACATTTTTTGTTCCTTTGTGCCACCATCGTGAATCAATTTCCAATATCTAAAACCCTATAGGAATAGTTATTTGAATTCCCCTCATCCATAAACTCTATACATCTGAGCCTAGGACTTCAACCATCTTTGAGGTTTTCTATTAATATGTGACCATATCATAGATGACTTAGAATTTGCTTCGAGCAGGAACACAGATCATGCTACATAGTAACAAAGACAAAAAACACTCTCCACAGCAAGCTCACATAGCAACTGTATTTCTCAAAATGAAATTACACTGTACATACAGTTGTTCACTCAAGCAACCCATGCATGACCCGGGTTGCTGTTGGCGGGACGTGTGTCCCGTCGACTTGCCTCGTGGCGAGGCCAACTGATCCTTATCGACTGATAGGACCCATAGTACAGTAGCACAATGATTCTACTTTAATTCTAACTCTCTCTCTTAAACTAGAGCCTACTTTTTATACAGTCATGTACATAGCTTTTAAGTCAACAAACTTTAAGTACAGAAAGCTTTGATCTAAACTTATCAAACTTTTCTCTAACAAGTGGCTTAGTGAATGTATTAGCTAGTTATTCTTCCGTACTACAATGAACAACATGAATTTCACGACTCAGCAGCCTCTCACATATAAAGTGATACTGAATCTCAATGTGTTTGGTTCTCGCATGGAACACTAGATTCTTTGCTAGTTGAATGCCACTCTGACTGTGGGTATGTTTAGTCGTGGGATTTTTCTGCTTCATGCCAATTTCTTCCAAGATTTGTCTCAACCATATAGCTTCATGTGCTGCACTACTTCTGTGGTGGATAAAGCAATTGTACTTTGCTTCTTACTAGACCAGGAAAAACAACCGCCACAAAGCTGGAATACATACCCTGTGGTGGATCTATGATCATCATAGTCACCTCTCCAATCCGCATCCACATAGCCACACAACTCAAGTAAACCCTCCTGCTTCCTGTAAATCAAGCCATAATCTGAAGTGCAAAACAAGAACACATATCATGCTACACAGTAACATAGATAGAAAACACTCTCCACAGCAAGCTCACATAGCAAATGTATTTCTCAAAATGAAATTACACTGTACATATAGTTGTTCACTCAGGCAACCCATGCATGACCCGTCGACTTGCCTCGTGGCGAGGCCAACTGATCCTTATCAACTAATAGGACCCATAGTATAGTAGCACAGTGATTCTACTTTAATTCTAACTAGATGAAGATACTTAAGGAAGATAAATAACTCATAACATCTTCCATGGCTTTGAATCCTCTTGGAAGTGGTTTTCCTAGAATCAATCCTCCCTCAAAGCTTGGCATGCTTATATAGACTATAACTACGCTTGAAATTTCTGGAGACATCAGTTCTAAACATTAAGAAAAACAAGTTGAAATCAATGTATGCAATGGTTTGTCCAATATTGCATAGTCAATAAGTGTGCTCAATCAATTTCTATCGAATTTGGGAGCAACTCATTGGAAAGTTGTAAAAAGGATTCAAGTTAGATACATGAAAAGAACCACATAGTTGGGACTATGTTGTGATGGTAAATAAACTTCAAACAATGCATTGCCATTATTGATAGGCTTCACTAACTCTAACTAGTTGTCTCACAAAACACAATCGATGTGTGCCCATATTCTTACCAAAGCAGAAGCGTTCTTAATGCAAGAAAATTTCAAACTTGAAGATTGAATGATGGTTCAATTCACATTAACAAGGAGTATTGAGAACTTGATGCAAGCCTTGACATATGTTGAACTCATCAATAAAATCTCAATCATCCATGACACTCAAATCAACATAATGATTGACAATCGCCAACAATTTACGACCATCAATTTGAATCAATTATCTTTGAAAATTATCAATAATTAAATCAAAGGAACGTCGCGAAAGCGAAACTGTTTAGTGTCGTGAAAGCGAAACTATTTCTTTTTCGTTTTTGTTTTTGTATTTGGAAACGATTTTGTCTCTTTGAATTTTCTTTTGCATGGAAGCTTCACAGGAACCTAGACACGTGACTGCACATCACAGAACACATTTCATTCTAGCAATCAAGACATACAACACAAGACAAGGAGATACACGAAAATAGAGCGACTGTATTATCAGTTTAATTTTAGAACGAGATCGTCAGTGTCTCACTCATTGGCGGAATGACACTCTGCTCTTTCGTTGTGTTCTGCTCGTTGGCAGACTTTCATGCATAGCTCTTTAGTTTTTAGTATTTTTCTTTTCTGCTCTACTTGCTACGTCTCTCTCTCTCTCTCTCTCTCTCTCTCTCTCTCTCTCTCTCTCTCTCTCTCTCTCTCTCTCTCTCTCTCTCTCTCTCTCTCTCTCTCTCTCTCTCTCTCTCTCTCTCTCTCTCTCTTATAGAAATTTTGCCTATGTATGTGTTTTGTCTTTGAATGGAAGACAGAATCCTAGGACAAATAGATGGCACTGTGAGAGTCCATCATTATCGTGCTTGGCCCTGCTTGTGGTATCTGGATTTCCTCCAACATCATCTGCAGCCACACTATCTCATTCGCCACCTTTGAAGCTGTGACGTATTCAGCTTCACAAGAGGATTGAGCCACGAAGGATTGCTTTTTGCATATCCAACTAATTGCAGCTCCGCACACTATTGTACATCATCCTCCAGTAATGGACTTGTTGTCATCTTTGTAGCTCGCCCAACTTGCATAACTGTAGTGGTGCAGCTCGAATTCTTTTTCTTCGTTTTCAGCTTTGTAGGTTAATCCCATATTCTGGGTACCCTTCAGATACTGTAGGATTCGTTTTGCCATTTGCCAATGTGCCAGGCCAGGATTGGAAGAGAATTAGCTCAAGGCGTAAATAGAGAGAGCTAGATCGGGTCTGGTACAAATTGTGAGGTACATTAGACTATCGATTAAGTTTTGGTAGGGTATACCTGCCATCTTTTGTTCTTCCTCTTCCATTTTTGGGCAATCCTGCTTCGTGAGCTTGGCTCCAACTATCATTGGCGTGGCCTTTTCTTTGCAGTCCATCATGTGGTACTGCTTGAGCACCTTTCTGGCATATTTTGACTAACTCAAGTGCATTTCGCCCTTTGTTCAATCTCTTCTGATCTCTAGCCCAAGGCATTTTGTTGCTTCTCCAAGATTTGTGATTTTATGGCTTTCAGAAATCTGACTCTTTGTGTCTTTTATCAGCATCAAGGAATTTCCTATCATTAGAGAATCATCCACGAAGATATTTAGTATCACAAAATCTTCTCCTACTCTTTTAATGTAGACATTGTAGTTTGGGTGTGTAGGATTGAAGTCTAGAGACTTTAGAAGACCATCGAGCTTCTTGTACCAAGCTCGTGATGCATGTTTTAGAACATAGATGCATCTCTGCTACCGACAGACATATTGTCGATTGTCGGGGTCTTCAAAACCTTCAGGTTGCTTCATGAAGATTTTCTCCTCTAGATCTCCGTGGAGAAAGGTTGTTTTCACATCAATCTGGTGAATTTCCAAATTGTGTTGTGTGGCATATGCAAGGAGTAGTCGTATGCTTGTCATCTTGACCATCAGCGAATATGTGTCGAAATAATCAGCACCATATCTTTGCGTGTAGCCCTTTGTGACAAGCCTTGCTTTGTAGCAGCCAATGGTGCCATCTGATTTCATCTTTTTCTTGTACACCCACTTGCAGTCGACTATTTTCCTGTTTTCTAGTAGTGGCTCCAATGTCCATGCCTCGTTTCGCCTCATCGACTCGATCTCCTCTGACATTGTCTGCTTCCAGAATTCTCCCTCTGGACTCTGGATAGCTTCTTGATATGTTGTTGGCTCTTTAGTGAAGCTGCAGTATTCGAACTGTGTATCTTCGCTCCACTGAAAATTGTCAAACTAACGGTCTGGAGGTCTTCTTTGTCTCGTTGACCTTCTAGATTCGTTTTGTCGCTGCTTGAACATTTTTTGTTTGTGAGGTTGATCCTCTGCCTCCTGCTGCTCTGGAGTCTACGACTTTGCATTCTGATTTGATGACTGTCCTTGATCTCCCTCTTGAATAGACAGTAGTGCGAAGATCTCATGGCCTCTTTTGTGTTTTGGTCCAAGGTGTTAAAATATCACTTCCAACTTGTTGTATCTTGTAGATCTCAAGTTATTTGAGGTTGATAGGATCTCACACGTGTGGAGTCTTCTCCCACGTGTGAAATAATGTACGTAATTCATTTTTATTAAGTTAGATTGGTTTTAGATTGATCTACACTAGTGTGAAATTGACCTTTGAGTAGAATCTTGAAAATGGTCAAATTGGTCAAAATTTTTGTAAATAGATTGGACTTCCATGTGAATGAGTTATTACTCACACATGTCAAGATACCATTCACACGTGTGGATAATCTTCTAGACGATAAGATAGGAAGATTCCATTAGATCCTATTTCATAGAGAATATTCTTATAAATGTGGAAGACTAACTTTTTGTTTTCTAGCCAAAGAGAATAGTCAACTTTGGGAAATGAGCACATATGACTCCCATTGGTGGATTTGGATGACTAGGCACTCTTCACACGTGTGAAGGCCTGCTGGACAGTACACAGCTCGTGGATGTACTTGATCTATAAAGAGATCAACCAAATCAATAACAAGTTGATGTGACATTGGCAAATTCTAGTTTTGTTGAGATTTCCACATTTGTCTTGAGTTTCGATGAATGAAATGCATTTGTAAGTTAATGTACTTTACTCTCTGTAAACAGGCCGTACAGGTACTGTCCTCCACACGTGTGAGGCCGCCCATCTATGTGTTTGATCATTTGATCCATTGCTCTTGCCTAAATCATTGTGTAAAGCATCTAGATCAAGATCTAACATCTAGAACTTGGTAGATCTTTGGATTAAGCAATCAATGACTCTTAATGATTGATAGTACAATCAATATTTGTCCTTTTTCTCTGAAAATTGACATGGTATCAGAGCCAAGTCTAAGAGTGATCTAAATGATTAATAGTACTTGAGAAATCATTGACAATTTGTTGTTTTTGAGTTCTAATTGAGAGGGCGAGCTCAAAGAGAGAAGTAACATCATTGTTTTTGGTCAAGATCGATTTGTGGGCTATAGAAGTACTATCCACACGTGCGAAACCATACAACAACCTTCAAATTAACTTCCATAAGTGTTTTTGATCCAAAAAAGTGCATACTAGTCCAAAATTCAAGGTTTTTAGTGTATTGTCTGGATCTAGGTTCAATTTATTGAATGCTAATGATCAAATAGTGATGTGAGTCATTACCACTAAGAAAGCCAATAATCTTTCTCAAAAAAATGAAATTGGTGACCTTAATAGAACTTGAAGGAGTTTAGAAAGGTTGTCATCCTTTGTCTAGCTCTGATACTACTTTAACAAGTCAAAAGGAGAAAGTCCTCCAAATCCAAGATAGAGCCTCCAAATGTCCTCCAAGCAACCTGCAAGCTTCTAGATGCTTCTCCAACTCCAAGCTAAGATGCCTCCACCTGCAAGTAAGGATCTGCCTGCCTCCAAGGATATCTCCTCCACCTGTGTCCCTACTCTTAAACACAAAGGAAGATAACAAGCTGGCCTCAAGTATTCACCACCCAATCATAGCTAGATCCAAGCTCCAAGTAAGACCTATCTAGCACCCCCTTGCTAACCATAAACTAATCACAAGCATATGACAACAAACCATAGTTTACTCAAGATCCAAAACCTACTTATGTCCCATACCATAAGCAAGGTCTAAACCCTTAGCATACTACACACAAGAATTACTCTACACACTAGTAGCCACACAAGAGCATAGGCAAGGTAAGCAAAAGATATCTCTCTCCCTCCCAATGGGTGCCCTACTCCTCTTATATAGATGGAATTTAGTTCTCTCCAATACACTATGGAGTTCCATGCACATCCAATGAGAAAGAGAGAGGCCTAGAGGAGTTCAAGAGCCTTCATAGGCTTATGAAAGGTCATTAGACATCTTCCATAACTTATGACTCTTTGATTACTATTCTTGTGGAACTTGAAACTCAATGGACCCTTTACCCTCCTACTAGGACCCATTGACCAAGTTGTGCTTGTATACTTTGGTCCAAGACCAATAAAGTGATATGGTTCAAGGTTGAGGCCCAAGGTTTAGAAATATAGTCATCCAATGACTTTCTAAGACCTTTCTAGATTCCATACCTCCATCAAAGGCATAGACACCTACCTGCCCTTAATCAAGGACAATATCTTTATCTAAGGCACCTACCCTTAGTTCTAAGGGTAGCCCTTATCCAAGGGTCTCATAATCCATACCTCTGACTAAGGTATAGTCACTTGCCTGTCCTTATCCAAGGGTACATACCCTTAATCCTAAGGGTACCTTGCCATGTAGCCCCCAAATTTAAATGGACTAATAGGGGTCTGAAGTACTGCTAGTTACATAGGTATGTAACAGACTCTTTCAGAACGAATAAACTCTTGGAACTGGTAAGGCTTTGACATATGTGGACCATTTGATGTGGTCTCCCTAGGAGGTTCAAGGTAGTACATCACTTTTATTGACGAATTCAGCAAGTTTGCAACCGTGTACTTTATTTACAATGCGATCTTTGATTCTTCTCTCAATTTCTTTTCTTCTTTAGACAAAAGTGCCTCCTCATATTGTTCATTGTGTCTAGTTGCACTATTGTTCTCGTACATATCATCCCAACATGTCTCCCATGACTTCAAATTTATCTTTCATTGGAAGCTCATTTTCATCGTTGGAACTTGTTTGCGAAGAAGTAGATCTAGATGAGCTAGATTCAGATGCATTAGTCTCTTGATTAATGCGCTCATCAATTTCCATCATCTCTTTTAAGCCTTGACATAGACGATGAGGTAATTGCTTTATATGAGGACCATTGTATTGCATTCGTCATCTACGTTGACCATTACGAGGATTATTGTCTCCAACGCTAAATGAGGATGAAGAATCCTATATACCAAAATAACAAGAAGTAGGTTGAAACAATGCTTTATAAACATTTCCTCCCAATACTTGATAGATCTAAATGTTGCATATGAATATAAATTACCTCTTTGTTTAAAAAGTAGGAACATACCAATGTATCTATTAGACCACTTTTTTTTTCAACTTGTTAACATTCAATGAACTCAAAGAATTGCACGCTTCTACATATTTAAATATTTATGAATCTACATTCATTACCTTTCACTTATTATCTCATGTAAACATCTAGGCAAATGACGAATAATGCTTCTAACATTTGACATATTTAATGACACAAACCAAATACAATCAAGATGCATGGACTATACATCTATGAATATCAACAAAATTTAAATCTTCACATTTGAATTATTGTCTTTTGCAAACATTTGGATAGAGGACGGTTGAAACTATACTTGATGAACAATTCCTCCCCAATCATGATAGATCTAGTGGCATAGACCATTACATAAGTGCCCTTTACATTGCTAGTAAGATATTCTTCTTTTGAAATGGTGCGTTCTTCAAACTCACAATTCGTCAATAGAGGGTGGCCAATGGAACTATTTATATATGCAGCAATGTTTCCATGCACATTTGGATGTCCATCAATGTATGTACGATTTGCCCTTGAGATGTTGCCTCCTTACATGCGTTACTCCTCTAAAGAACAAGCATTTGAATTCAAGCCATATACTTGCATGGTGATGACACAAAGCATGCCAATCACCCCAATTGTATTGAGGTCCTGCATATGGCATCAATGTCACAACACTATTTAGAGGGACCTCAATACCACTCAATGCAAAAAGGCCCAAACCAACCTCAGGAAAGTGTTCACTAGGCATGATCATATACATTCGACCCCAATACGTAAATGGTGTTCCATTTAATGCTAATGGTGATTGGAGTGGCCAACACGAATATCTAGTTCTAATGAAAGTTTTTACTAATAGTTGCAAGCTGGGTGGAAGAGGAAGGTCAGACAAAGAACCTAGAATGTCTTTTGACACATCAATTGTGCGTAGTAATTTGCAATTATCTTTCATACTAGTCATAATACGTCCAAGACATGTTCTCTTTTTTAAAGGGGTGGTCAAGTTTGTGGAATCCACGTGGAGTATCGTGGAAGACTCATGTGCAACATCCAGGATAGGTGTGGTTGGGTGTAAGGAACGTTCCAGAGATTTGGAGACATGGATTGAATCACAAGGCATTGATGAACTAATTATATCATGCAAGGGGTCATCATCAACAAGAGCATCATCTAACGCCAATGATGATCCAAAATCAATATTCATGTGAATTATCCTATCAATAATATTCTCGATCTCTCTTGCAACTCTTTTCCTTGAAACCAACTTATGTTCCTTCTTCTGCAAAAGTTGAAAATGTTAGATGTATCAATTTCTCTCTCTCTCTCTCTCTCTCTCTCTCAAGCATGAAACATAGATTAATATATAACACAAACTGTAAACCAGTAGCATGAAACACACACACGCACACACACAAACACACGCACGCACACACCCCCCCACTCACACCCACCCTAAACACACATGAAGAGAAAAATAGAGAGAATATTATAGAGTGCTAATCCAAACTCCCAAACCACACGATTATATCCTACTCCAGAATATCACTACATGCTCCCTCCCTGCGGCGTTTGGGCTGTTTTGTAGAACTCGTCTTCCAACAAAATACATTTGAACCACGCCTTTACCGGAAAAAAACAAGGGCTACACACTTTCCTAGAATTGGGAGTATTGGTTACCTTTAACTCTCTCTCTCTCTCTCTCTCTCTCTCTCTCTCTCTCTCTCTCTCTCTCTCTCTCTCTCTCTCTCTCTCTCTCTCTCTCTCTCTCTCTCTCTCTCTCTCTCTCTCTCTCTCTCTCTGACGTGAATGAGTCTATTATGGGTGATTGGATATGGAAATCAAGATTAACTACATCTAATCATTCTATTTGGATTTTTTCTTGTAGAAGCAAGTGAGCGATTAACTTTATCTAATCATTCTATTTGGATTTTTTCTTCCAGAAGCAAGTGAGAGATTAACTTCATCTAATTATTCTATTTGGATTTTTCCTTTTACAAGCAAGTGAGAGATTAACTTCAAAGTATCGTGGCACTCATCCTATCGCTCAATATTTATTGGCCAAACTATACTTGAAGTGTCATAAGGGTCAAAGATTAAAGCATTTCCAAAAAATACTTTAAACTCGGAGTTTACCTCTCGTACTCTTGGATTCTCTGCACTCCATTGGCCCAAATATGATCGTTGACAATCCTCCTTGTCCGAATCCTAAGGCCTTTGCATTGTGTGCATGTACATGGTATCCTCTCATCATATTCTGGTTGAAACTAGTCCAATAATCCATTTGCAAGTTGCACAAACTCTTTCAGTGTCATTCAAGTGAAAATTGACAAATTCTAATATGTGACGAATTGTAACATGTGACAAACATTGACAAAATAGTCTTTGTACATTTAGTGCATTTGCAACCTTCATTTGTGATGGAGTGGTGTCTTGGCTTTCCAAAGAGCAACATAGTATATCACAATCCTCAACCCAATTGGAGTACATCACTATTACGAATAAGAAAATTATGACATAAATCAATATACATACATGTGATGGATCAATAGGCAGTCTACGTCGACTGATGGAAGAGCTTGAAGATGAACCAGTCAATAGTTGTTCATTGTACTTTAGTCTTGCTTGTTCTTTTTTTCTATGATAGAGCTCAATTCTTTTTTCTTTCTCTAAATCACGTGGAGGTACGATAATTTTCCTAGAATTCATAATTCCAATCAAATGTCATTGTAAGAATAAATTTGCAAGAAAAATTATACACTCATATTCAAATAACAAATAAAATACAATTGATGTCAATATCAATAACAATATATATCTGCTGTTGCGATCATGAGATGAATTGCTATCTGATGATGATGACATCGTCGATGACATACACACACTGTAGCCAGCCACTCTATACCACATCATAAGTAATCATTATGAGACTGTATGTACTGAACAAATATAATAAAATTTGTTAAAGACATGCCAACATCTAATCCATGTATATTCTACTTATGCTTAATGTAAATCTAATATTCTAGTAACATTGCTATCAAGAAAATTGCTTGGGTGGGGCAACACATGACAAGCAATCAAAATGAGGTTCATACTGACAAATGTTAGACATCAGTAGATACTGCGCGCAGGCCTATCTCGGCTAATTTAAAGACCACATAGCATTCAATGTTTGAAGCTTTCAGTTTGAACTCTTGTCCAAGATGAGTGATGATCTCACTCAATCTTTCTTTCAAGATGGAATGATCAAAATCAAACAATCAGTCATATACTCAATTGATTCATTGCCACTCAATCACTCATTTGATTAATTTATACTTGGCTTGAGTTAGTTAGGGATAAATCTCTTTGGATTGGCCTAGTGTGCCATGGTATTTCATGACGAGCAATATGCATTCGCCCTTTCTATATATGGTTGCTTTGTATGCAAGATGATGTTCCTCGCATCGAAAAGAAAAGACGAGCAATTGGACAATGTCAATCAATCATATACTAGATAGCACACCATTAATCAACATCTTTATTACAATGCTAAATGATATTTCAACTAATTACCATGATTTCACATAAGGTTATATAGGTCACACACCAACAACTAAAAAGATATATCATATAGGTCACATATCACTAAGGTCCTTAATATAACATAAATGCTTTTGATCATGAATCTAAATGACCCCATGCAACCATTTAAGAGGCCATGACAACAGCAAAAATTTTCTATTTGACCATATAATTATGTCATTAGTCAAATTACTTGTTTAATAATAATATGAACTATTTTTTATCTCATGATTTTGTCTTGTATGTCAAATCTCAAGAAAAATAAAATTTATAACAATATAAAACTAGTTTTAACAATTAAATACTACCTAAATGATATTTGAATTGATTTCTTTATGTTCCATCATATTAAAAATATATTTTATGTAAAATCCTACAATAACATATTCTCATGAAATCTAGAAAAGATTATGAGAATATTGAATGACATTTAAAGCATGCAAGCCCATGTGGGGGACCCTCTCATGTGTGAAGAGAGGGAAAAAAAACCGCATCGAACATCCACGTGTGGTGTTAGCCAATATTTTCGCACAAAAAATCGGGCTATTTATAGAGCAATTTCACAGTTTTGTATAAAAATCGGCATGTAAGATCCGGCTATTATGGTAAAATCGGCACACAGTTGCCCGTAGAAATGGGTCCCAGCCCACCCCTAAGTGGCTAGACACAGTTTAGAAAGTGACCTCCAGAAAAACCATCAAAAAATATTTCATGGACAATTTTTGTACAGACCGAGTCAAAAATACCGGTCCATAGAAAGTGGTCCTAGCCTACCCCAAATGTGGCTAGAGCAAATTTTTGGGCCTTAGAAATGGCCCATAGACTAGTTTACGGCCTTAGAATTGGCCCGATTATACTAGCCGGCAAGACGGAGCAAATTTTCAATGTACTCCATAACTTTTATTATTAAAAAATTGCCTACTATGTTTTTCAGGGAACCGGTTGCCTTGAAGAAACCCCAAGTCATGAGTGCTCGCCAGTAACAACCAACGGGAAAAACCGGCAAAATCAACTCACAACAAACGGTCGGACATTATGGGAGAGGGTCAAGGAAACTGCAGAAAAATACTGGCAAATTGTAGTGCAAGTCGAAGCGGAACCCCGACAGACAAATCACCTCGACAGCTTAAGCCATGGGCCACAGACACGCAAATGGAAAATACAAGTGTTGAACCCTCCCAGGTCAGAACCAACCTTAATGGTGCTTCTGCTACCCATGGTGCTCATCTTGAGAGACATACACTCAAGTTAGATCTACCAAAGTTTGACGGTAGTTCGGACCCTCAAAGATTTTTGCAAATCTTTGAGAATGCATGTGATGTATATGGCAAACATCTCTCGCTGCTATGGTCCAACTATTTTCAATGACCATGATCGCTAAAGCACGTGACTGATTTTTTAACCTCGATCGTGAAGATAAGACAGACTGGTCAATTTTGAAAGAGTCCTTTATCAAGCATTTTAAGCCCTTTCGCTTGATCGAGAGTCTTTTTGTCAAATTGAGTAGCATCAAGATGGCAAAAGATGAACGTGTCCAAGACTATATCGAGCGCTTCAAATGCCTCAAAAGTCAAGTACAAGAACAACCCTCCAAACAAATGCTCATCATCTGGTCCTTAGTCGACCTTCCAAGATGGATTAGACGCGAGCTTAAATCCAATGATGAATATATGAACCTAAAGTTAGCTATGTCTGATGCCATCATAGAAGAAGACGAGGGATCAAATGTTGACGAATCTAGGGAAAGGTGAGCACCACATGATCCTGTCCATGAGTCGAAGCCGACTGAAGACACTCGAGATCAGCTTTGGAAATCCCAGTTGGAGTTGCTTAGTAAGCAACATCAACTACAGATGGAAAAACTCTCCAATGAGTTTCAAACTACCTTGAAGTCTATCCGAAGCAGTATGCCTGGTCAGCCAAACCCTGCACATGTACCTTATAGACGAAAAACAATATGGTGTCCACACTGTCAGGCTACACATCCTGCTGATGCTTGTCCTTCATATCAGCATATCCACGCACATACAGTCCAACATTATGAAGAACAACCATCATAGTCTAGACATTCCTTGACTTATCTCGAATATCCATCTGAAAGTCCAGAACCATTAGCATACAAGATGGCTATGCCGTTATACAAGGGCCATTGAACAACAAATGTTTCATCTGTGGTGAAACCGACCACTTCATGGTTGATTGTCCAGTCAAGACCAAGTACCATGCTGAGTGTCCTGACTGTGTCGGAATCACAGCTTCAAAGACTGTCCAAAACAACCCAACAACATCCTACCTGTCGGACATGTTAGTTATGACTCAGGATAGGATCCTCATGACAACACAACACGAGCACAATAACAACTAACAGTTAAACTTGTTGCTCACTCGAGAAGTTTCTTACAAACTTCTACATTACCGCACAATACCCTAGCTCCAAAATGCAAAAAAGACACTAATCTGAAATGAGTCCTTGTAGAAAGAAAGTGAAACCAATATTCCGTCATCTGCTATAATGTCCAACCAAGAGCAACCTCCACAGGGAATGGACAGTTTTTCTCCCCTTCTACAACCTCAAATCTATTTGTCTTTTCACACTCTCATAAGATTTCCAATGTGCCGATACACAATACATCGAGGAATTGAAAATCCAAATAGAGATTTGGTTCTGAATCTCTTGCTCAGAGAGGTCCTCAAGACAAAGTACCTTAACCATACCTGCATCTCAAGTTATATCTTACAACATCTGCTATCAATGATGGTAGATTTTAGTGTCACCAACCCTGCCTTGTTTTGACAAGGGCATGTTAGAGTCAGTAACATTACTCTACAAAACAAATGACCTATTGCAACTACCAAGGTAAATCATCAATGTTAATGAATGCAAGTTTTGTTTGACAAGTGTTATACAGTTTCCACTCTCTATAAAGTTTGTTTAATTCCTTGTTGCTCTTCATTCCTAGTGTGATATTGATTTTTGCATTGAGAATCACATACTGCACGAGACTCTTCCATAGAGCATCTCAAGAACACATTTTCATTCATATATCCACCTTCAGATCACGTTGCATAGAGTTTACAATTTTTGAGCATACTGAAACTTTGAGAAATCGTTGTCACGGTAGAGTTGATTCCTACATCTCGTCAACGTGTCTCAACTACGTGTTTCACACGCCGACTCCAATCTTGAGCATGAACAATTACCAGCAACAACATCCCAACATACAAATTTTCTTAGGGGGGAGAAGTGGATCTGCATGGATCCACTGGAGTAGTTACACTGCCAGCAACAACACCAGCAGGATCGACAGCCAAGGTCACAAATCCAAAGTCGACAAAGACAAGGCTAAGAAGACAGATGGGAAATTCAAAGAGACTCAATCAGAAAAAGTACTCTAGTCACGATGAGGATCCTTTGGAAAGGGAAACGCAAGCATTGGGAAATCAATCTCCTTCAACTGGCCTCTTTCCATACTTCTACGCCCATTCTCATACCTACCATTCACACCATCTACCGATGTCACCACCTCCACCCTACCTTCCATCTATTTGTTTATCATCATTTCACCGTTCTTCTGAGAAATCTCCAGTTTTTTATAGTCTTACTGAAGCAGCTGATAGATCATTGCAAATGTCCTGTGGAGACCAACTACCACTTACAATGGTTGGTCAACCAAAGAAGATCTAAGAAGCAGGCAAAGCAGCTAGAAGACATAAGAAATTAAGCAAAGAAGTTGAGGAGGAAAGGACAAAACCTAACCAATAGATGAGTCAGATCAATCTTGATCAAAAGAAACTCTCTAGAGCAATGATAGTTGAATTCCCTCCTATGAAGCCCAAAGAGATCCAAAAGTAATGGATCAAAAGAAAGAGCTGCAGAAAATGAAAGATGAAGACAACCGTGAACATGGAAATAAAGTGACCTCCTCACCCAGCTAGTAGTGGTCAAAGCTCGACATTGCAAGGGTCCAAGGCTGCAACTATGGAACTACCAATTCCTTCACCAAGCCTTCCTCATGTTTTCTTACCATTACCAAACCCTCCACCCAAATCTGTTCCTAACACCAATTTCGATGAGTCGATCCCCTTGAGACTGATATCAAAGTTTGTGTAATCTACAGATCAAAGGTCTTTCTTGAGACTGGAACTTCAACTGAGAGAAGGACCACGAAAACACCTAGAAGAACTGATGGAGGATACAGACCTCCTAGAAATTAGTGTTTGCCAAGAAACCAAAGATGAAACCATCAATGGCAGATACAAGTGATAAAAGAGAAGACACATGGAAAGCACTCAAGCATGCAAGTTTTGAAGATGCTGGGAGCTCTCCAATTTTGAGAATGTCAACCACCTATAACAATATGACATTCTAGTTACATTGTGGCAGATTGCAGAAAGCAGTTTTTGATATAGATTGGCAACAATAAGCACTTGGTTTTATGCAAGCGAACGAGGATCTACGCTTTTCCAAGTGACAATCAAAGATGTCAATGTGGAAGCGGAGCGACATCATCCAAGGTGAGTTGCAGTGGGTCTCATGTTCATCACTTGGAAGGTTAATGAATGGATCATCATCAGGAGGTATCCTCACTATACTATCTTTCCCACTGGATGTGTCTATGTTCTCAGCATCCTCATCTTCATACATCTTGGATTCATCAAAGATAACATCATGGCTTACATGGATTTTGTTTTCCACTGGATCAAAACATCTATAGCCCTTCACACATTCATCATATCCTAGGAATATACACTTGATAGCTTTCACATCAAGTTTACATCTCTCTTCCTTAGGAATGTGTACTAAGGCCTTACATCCAAGGATTCACAAGTGGTTCACCTTTGGCTTCTTCTTCGTGAATGCTTCCTTAGGTGTTATCTTTGGTATGGCAATGGTAGGACTTCTATTTTGAAGATAGATTGCCGTACTACATGCTTCTGACCAAAAATCTTTTGGCAGTTTCATCTCAGCTAGCATAGATCTGGCACTTTCCACAATCGTACGATTCTTGTGCTCAACTACACCATTGAGAGCAGGAGTATGAGCTTGTGTAAATTGTCTTTTAATCCCACATCGATCACAAAGATCATTGAAGTCATTAGTCTTGTACTCACCTCCACAATCTGATCTTAGGACTTTGATCTTCCTACCTATTTGATTTTTGGCCAATGTTTTGAAGCTCTTGAAATTGTCAAATGCATCTAATTTCTTCTTCAAGAAGTAGATCCACGTCTTACGTGTCCTATCATCAATAAAGGTCATGAAATAGAAGGCTTTACCTAAGGACATGGTCCTCATAGGCCTGCGCTAGAATGAAATGTGTTCTGTGATGTGCAGTCGCGTGTCTAGGTTCTTATGAAGCTTCCGCACAAAAGAAAATTCAAAGTCACAAAATCATTTGCGAATACGAAAACGAAAACAAAAAAGAAACAGTTTTGCTTTCGCGACACTAAACAATTTCGCTATCACGACATGGTATCAGAGCACACATGTTTTCACTACTGATATCCCATCAGTGATTCTTCTAGACAATACAATATGGCAACGACAATCCAGACAAGAGTAGCAATCAGTCTTGATGGCACAAATTATCGAATCTGAAAATTCAAAATCAAAACACTTCTAAAGGGCGAAGGCATCTGGTCGGTGATCGAACTCTCAGAGGTGCAGCCTCTAGAGGGAGACCCAAGGAGAGTTGAATGGATCAGAATAGATGAGCGAGCAATGGCAATCATCGTTTCATCCATAAATAAAGATCTACTCATGCAGATTGAAGACTGCAAAAGTAGCTATGCAGCGTGGGAAAGATTAAAGCAAAAATATGAAGTGACGATTGCAGCTTCAGTCATGCACCTTCACAATCAGCTGCAATCCATACGATGGGATGGCAACCAGTTGGATCAGCACGTTGAGAAAATCAGAACGATCTTTGCTTAGCTCGGTGCATCAGGACAGGAGCACCAGGTCCCAGCACCACAGTAGCTGATGTACTTCATGAAATCTCTACCGACGTCCTATCAGCCGTTGAGAATGCTCATACTGAGGCTACCAGATATGACATTTGACAAAGCAGTCAATCTTGTCGCTGATGAGATACTGATGAGAGACGAAGGAGAGGGAGGCAGTGATCAAGAGAAGGCTCTTTGAAACAAAAATAACGAAAGCAATTAAGGAAACAAAACAAACGAAGAGGAACCTTTTGCACTGCCAGCTGGCAGCTCAACAGGCTCGGAGTCGTAGACTTCACGCCCAGGTGAAACGAGTGGCAATGACGGAGAGTAACTGATTAGTTGATTAGCGTTAAGTAGTCTTGTGATTTCTGCATCTAGCCATCTTGTAAACTCCACATTGTGGAGATATAAACTATCCTTTTTGGATCATAAAGATAGAAGAGAATAGACAGAATTTCTATAAGAGACAGAGAGAGAGAGATGTAGCAAGTAGAGCAGAAAAGAAAAATACTAGAAACCAAAGAGCTATGCATGAAAGTTTGCCAATGATCAGAACACAACGAAAGATCAGAGTGTCATTCTGCCAACGAGTGAGACACTGACAATCTCGCTCTAAAATTAAACTGATAATATAGTCGCTCTATTTTCGTGCATCTCCTTGTCTTGTGTTGTCTGTCTTGATTGCCAGGCATATGAGCAAGTACAATTTGAGTCTTCTCCGCATCACGTGACTCAAACACAAGCCGATTGATACGGCCACTTCTGGAGAGCAATGGAAACTGCACAATCTCAAAAGTTTGTCAGAACATTACAAGTCCAATAGATATAGTTTCATCCTTGACCAGAAAGTAGCAGCTAGTTTTGATTACTGATCAACGGACGCAGAATCCCCAACTATATTTTAGCAGTCTTAAGTGAAATATTCACTACTTTTTCTTTTCTTGCACATATCACCATAAAGCGTACTCTACAACGAACCTTGTGGAGATGAAAATTTAACCCGCCAGCCTCCACAATCAGGTCACTTTGTAGCTCGGTGGCAACAAACCTACAAGGAGGGTATGCTAAGTTTCATATTATCAAAACAATGCAGCTAAACCTCACCGAACTGTTATATCATGCCAAAAGCTCATATAATGATGAAGCGAAATGGTTCAATATTACTTGTATGTAACAGAGATGTACAAAGGACGGAAAATTATCCAGAAAATCAGGCTATTTCATGGAAGACGTGCGAATAAAATTTAAAACCTTTTGCATCTCTCATACATTCCTGAATCCTGACCAGAACGCTCACCATAAACTTGAATTAATCTTCAGGCTTAATAAGAGTCACAGGAATTTGTACAGTCCGTATAAGAACTTACCAAGCCTCTCCTTTCCTTTGGAAGCCGTCGATTTTCGTACCCGCCTTGACAGGACTCATAATGAACGTAGCATTGTCATTGACGTCGATATCTACGTATATGGGTTCCTTCAAACCATCCATCGCTCGCAAGTAGAACTCTGTCGCAATGGCCAGTGATCAGGATTAAGGATCTATAATTTCATTGCTCTACAAGCTCAGCAATCTTATGCAGCAGATTGAAGGAAAACTTTCCGTGTAATCGGGAAACATCAACACAAAAATGAAAGCCTCCAGAAGCTTAAATATTATAAGTTATAACTCTATGCTTAAAAAAAATATGCATCTAAACAAACAGAGCTTCATCATCATCAAGATATGTTGAGGAATCTGACTTCAGACTGCCACGCACAAAGTAAAGGATCACTGCGATGAGATGTACAGAGTGTAGACTATGAAAACCGCAGCATGCACTCCATTGTAGAACGTCTTTGGTAGTGATGTATCAATACACACATATATCATCCGGGCAGCTCTATTCTCACCTGCAGAAGTAGCTGTCCTATTGGAAATTAGGTCATGTGGCATTGTGTGCCTGTTTGGCATCTAGGGTGGATTTGCTGGTCCTCCAATCCGATTTTTGGCTTGAATTTCCAAAAGAAATAAAGTATGTCTCTTAGTTAAGGGTAGTTTCAAGATATAATGCCCCACAAATGCAGTTTATTGCAAGGTTATATGGCCAACAAATCCCTTGACTGGCCCCTAAGCGGCACCCCAAAGTTGCCACCGCACATACGATGTAGGGCCATGTTTGGTGATGATCCTTGCAAACAAAAATAAGAAGCTTACGCGTGCTTATTGAAATTTTTGTCGGCCAACAAGTATATCCACCCTAAATATCTGAAAACCATACAATTCAATTCGCTTGAGTTTATTAAATAAAAAGTAAGCAATCCCGTTGTGGTGTGGTGTTTGTAGCATGCGTGGGTCTAGATTGCTCACCCATGTTACATTCATTAGTACCACATGCACACACGAGGATACTTTGACATCACTAATCATTTTAAAATACATCAAAATGTGCAAATTGGAAACTTATTTCATCACCTAAAGTGGAACTTCACATGATAAGGAATATAGCAATTTAAATGTATGATATAATGTTCTGAATCAAAATTTGTTCGTTTTGAAATAGAACAAATATTCTATTTTTTTCATAAGTTTCAAAAGGCATATAAAGAATTCAGCGTAGTGGGTTTAGTAATAGCAAAACAGAATGATAGTCGGCCCACAAATTTTTCAAAAGGACTAGAGGCATCTTAGCTTAAGTACTCCTGTGATAGGCTTAATTGAAGAAATTGAGAGTTTCTATCTTTCAAAGCCTTAGCATTTTTCTTAGTTTTTCCTTTGCAATTTTTTTTTCCTGACTGTTGCATTTTGAACTATGTTTTGCACAGTCTGTTTTTTTGAACTGTTTTGTTGCACAATTCGCATTTTTTAGTCATGAGAAAAAAATTCTAGGACTAAGTCAAAACACTTAGAAAATGATTCTGGCCAACTCTCCCAACACTGTCGCATTTTTCCCATTTCTCCGAAAAAGGCGACACAATGTCTCCAAATGCCTTAGAAAAATTTTTAGGCCAACCGTCGCATTTTCGCCTTTCGGGAAAAAGCAACACTGTCGCACATACGCCTTCCGGATAAAAGCGAAGGTGCCCTTGAAAAAGCGACATTGCCCTTAAAATCGCGAAAGTGTCTTTTTTGGCAAAATGCGAAGGTCTGCAGCGTGAAAGCACTGTGCAACGGGCAGAAGGCAGCTAATGCACGGAGGACAGAGACAAGAAACTAGAATAAGTTCTGACGAACATAAATTAATAGCTACAACCAACTACCTGCAGAACAGGAAAGGTAGATCCAGTGTTGCACATACCATGCCACACGAGGTTTGGTGGGGCAACAAACCAAGTCTGACACATGTGCATTTTTGGATGTGTTGTATACGCCCACATTTCAGATCAGAAAAGAAAGAAGTTGGATAAAAAGGTGGAGCATGGATTCCTCGTAGGACAAGATGACCATTCATCATACTACAGGATCTACATGCTTGACAACAAACAGATCAAGACTGTCAGAGACGCCAAATTTGATGAGTCAAAGACAATGGCTGACGGAGATCCAATTGGCTACAAAATATTGACCAGAGGCTACTATGACCTGCCAACATCTATGGAGGGAGCGGACCCTGAGGATCCGGAACAAGATGTTCAAATTCCAGATGGACAGAGTGATTGTTCAGACGACGAGCATCAAGGCGCATATCCTGTATCCAGGACACCTGCTACTCACCACAATTCAGCAGTCAACAAAGGCAAGAAACTTGACAAAGGCCAGACCATCGATCTGTGACTGCAGACTCTCCAAGAAGATCCACGAGGGAAAGAGGATCACCTGTCAAATTTGTACCTGATAGCTTAGCCTCTATATCAGAGGAGTTCTGTGGATTTGGAGGAGAACCTCAAACATATGAGAAAGCTATCAGCTATCTAGATAAGGACAAGTGAATTAAAGCGATGGAAGACAAGATGAATTCCATGGAGCAGAACAATGTTTGGAGTCTGGAGCCATTACCAGCAGACAAGAAGACTGTAAAGTGCAAATGGATTTTCAAATACAATTATGGACCTAATGGCAACGTATCAAAATACAAGGCCAGATTGGTGGTGAAAGGTTTCTCTCAGAAGTATGGTATTGACTATACTGAAACCTTTTCTCCAGTCATAAAGCATTTGTCCTTACGCCTACTTTTTTTATATGCAGTAGCGTATAATCTCAAGATCCACATAGTGGATGAAAAGATCACCTTCCTACACGACGAGTTGAACGAAAAGGTCTATATGAACCAACCACCAAGATTCATTTGCTCACGCTTTGCAAACTACGCTTGCCGAATGCAAAGAAGCATATACGGACTGAAACAGTCTACTAGGCAGTGGTATAAGAAGAAGGATCACACTCTTAGATCCTTAGGATTTCAACCATTGATGGCCGACTACAATGTCTATACAAAGATCACAGATGAAAAAATCATAATCATAGTAGTCTACGTGGATGACACTTTGATCTTGTCCTGAAGTGATGAGCCAATTACTTAGGTGAAGCATGATATTTCATAGCATCTTGAAATATCAGACCTAGGGAAAGCAAGATGCTACCTAGGATTGTAGATTGATAGAGATCTTTATGAAGAGAAGCTGTATCTTCACCAGTCAAAATACATCCAAAAAATCAGTGATGATTTTCAAATGACAGACTGCAAAGGAGCTAATATGTCGGTGATAGATGGAACAATTCTAACCAAGCAAGACTGCCCGTAGAATGCAGAAGAGCAAAAAGCCATGCAGAACGTGCCCTACAAGAAGTTAATTGGATCAGTCATGTACTTGGCAGATAATACATGCGTTGACATGGCTTATGTAGTTTTCAGAATGAGCCAGTTTAATATCAATCCAGGTCCTACACACTGGAAGATAGCCAAGAGAATTATGCAATACCTTCAAAAGATGAAGGATTATGGGCTGTGTTTCTCTTAGCATGAAGGATTCCAGATCAAATCCTACAACGATGCAAGCTGGGCATCCCTGAAAGATGACTGCAAGAGAATAGCAACTGGTGCAGCTGTGATATGGATTAGCAAACAGCAGACCGTAACTGCGCAATCATCTTACGAAGTAGAGTATGTTGCAGTAGCCAAGATGGCGAACGAGCTTACATGGCTCAAGCAGTTCCTTGATAGACTGGGAGAGAACTCCAATGAGACGCTGCTACTATTCATGGATAACACATCTGCCATTCATCTGACAAAGGATCCAGTGTTTCATTCCAGGGCAAAACACATTGCTATCAGATATCATCTAATAAGGGATATGGTTGAGAAAGACAATGAAGATTGAGTTTGTTCTAACGAAGCAGATGGTGGCTGATATTTTCACAAAGCCTCTTGATAAGATAAATTTTGAAAAACAACGTGCAAGCCTAGGAATAAAAAAAATACCAACTTTGAGAGGGAGCTAAAAAAAATGAGAGTTTATATCTTTCAAAGCCTTAGTATTTTTCTTAGTTTTTCCTTTGCAATTTTTTTTCCCTGACTGTTGCAGTTTAAACTATGTTTCGCACAGTCTGCTTTTTTGAACTGTTTTGTTGCACAGTTCGCATTTTTGGGTCATGAGGAAAATTCTAGGACTAAGTCAAAACACTTAGAAAATGATTCAAGCCAACTCTCCCAACACTGTCCATTTTTTGCGTTTCTCCAAAAAAGGCGACACACTGTCTCCAAATGCCTTTGAAAATTTTTTAGACCAACCGTCGCATTTTTCGGCTTTTGGGAAAAAGCAACACTGTCACCAAATGCCTTCCGGATAAAAGCGAAGGTGCCTTTGAAAAAGGGACATTGCCTTTAAAATTGCAAAAGTGTCTCTTTTGGCAAAATGCGAAGGTCTACAGCATGAAGGCACTGTGCAACAGGTAGAAGGCAGCTAATGCACGGAGGACAGAGACAAGAAACTAGAATCAGTTTCGACCAAATGTTCACAAACAACATGAACAACAGGAGAAGGTTAGACAATGCGAAACGATACAAAACTCTTTGTGCTCCAAAGGACCAGGAAGATCAAACAAGTTCCATGAAGTACATCTTCCTGATATGATATGATGACGTCAGTAGAAGAGTTTTAGGACGTGCCTAATCTGCCGCTCTTGTAATCTGAGATTAGTTATAGATTGTTTAATCCATCTAATCAGAAACATTACTTTGAATATATGCATTGCTAGATGCATCAAGATGAAGACAATCACAAACACAGAATAGACAGAACTGTAAAAGTGAGTGTACAGATTAGCAGTAGCTAGTCATATTATTTGTCAGAGAGAACATCTCTCTCATGCCAACGTGCTGATCTGAGAAACAGACAACGCTTAAGAAAAATATTATAAATTCAGTTCTAATAATAGAAGCGATGTTTTCAATGCTCTGTTCTATTATGTGTATGATTTGCAGTATTGGAATGCATAAAGGGTCATGCAGCCATTGAATAAAACCAAAATCCGAGAAACAAGAAAGCTTAGAGCATACGGGAGAGCGACAATACTACTCATCCTATATGGAGGAACTAGAGTCCTCTAAGATGGCCGAGGACAAAGCCAACAACGGCAAGAATGCAGCAGCTTACTTGTGTGCTGATGTCTATGCGACATCAACTTTCGGTACGCAAGAGATAATTATTGATTTAGGTGCAACGTCACACTTCGTAGCAACAAGACACATGATCACTAATTATCAAGAATCAAAATCTTCTAGATATATAATCTTGGGAGATGGAGCGGAACTGGAGCACTATGGTTAAGCACCAAAGGAAGAGACAGAAGGCTCGATGACACTCTATACGTGCCCACTCTTCAGAAGGACCTACTATCTGTTGCTAAGATGGTAGATGTAGGACTGACGTTAACCTTTGAAGGCGATACCTACGAAGTGGTTGAATCCACAACCACTCAGCTTGTCACCACAAGAAAGCAATAGGGAAACCTGTATCACCTCATGATCCGAGTACCTTCAGAGCAAGCTCACCAGATCAACGAATCGATGGATATTATATGGCACAGGAGGCTAATCACATGAATACAGTTGCTCTATACCATGCTAGCCGGAGTGGAGCATTCACTAGTGTCAATATCAAAGATACAGCATGCTTGAAATCCTGCGATGCCTATAACAAAGACAAGATGTCACGTATACCATTCACCAAGGACTCTACTCCTCTTGTATAGATGGCATTTAGTTCTCTCCAATACACTATGGAGTTCCATGCACATCCAATGAGAAAGAGAGAGGCCCAGAGGAGTTCAAGAGCTTTCATAGGCTTATGGAAGGTCATCAGACATCTTCCATAACTTCTGACTCTTTGATTACTATTCTTGTGGATCTTGAAACTCAATGGACCCTTTAGTAGGGCGCCCTCCTACTAGGACCCATTGCCCAAGTTGTGCTTGTATAATTCGGTCCAAGACCAATAAAGTGATATGGTTCAAGGTTGAGGCCCGAGGTTTAGAAATATAGTCATCCAATGACTTTCTAAGACCTTTCTAGGTTCCATACTTTTATCCAAGGCATAGACACCTCCTGCCCTTAATCAAGGACACTAGTACCTTTATCTAAGGCACCTACCCTTAATCCTGACGAAACGAAATGTTTCCAACTACAAAGCCTTGCTAGCTTTCAACCCTCAGTCTGACGAAGATGTTCGTGAACACGAAATTTAGGAGACACCAAGCACGAAAAGTTTCGCGAACGTGAAAGTCGAAGGAAACGAAGATGAATGGTTCGCGAACACGAAAGTGAAAGCAGACAAAGATGAACGGTTCGTGAACACGAAAGATTCACGAATGAGAATCTTTTGTGGCCTGGCATGAGAATCTTTTGCAATCCAGTACGAGAGAAGGCAAATGACCAAAACGAAACCAACGACGGAAATGAAACCTTCTCCTGCCCTCCACCCTCCAAAGTGTACCAGCAAGATCATGCAAGTACCTTAGAAGTACATATATTTGATCTGATGGCACAACGTCATCAGATACATTTTAGGTCGTGGCTAATCTTCCACTCTTGTAATTTCCTGATTAGTTGTAAATGCTTAATCACTCTAATCTCAGATTTACATAGAGTGACTATACTTACTGGATGATACTTGACATATAGATCAATAGAATACACATACAATGTAATGTAGTAGTCTGATGCAAGTAAGCAATCAAGACGAAATACAGACAACAAGTCCGCCTACATGCGAGACGAGCTCTGTGATCAAGATCCATAGAGATCCAACTGTCCGCTAGTAAAGCAAGACGATTACTCGTGAGAGAACCGCGTTTCTCTCACGCCAACGCAATGCGTGGATTTGCATGCAGTGCTTGAAGAAATAAGAGAAAGATCAATATAGATGATTCTTCTTGTTGTGTCTGATCTCGAATGCAAATGCGTCTGCTGTTATTCATATGTCTAAGTTTTCTTATTCATTTGAATTTCGTACCTTGGTTGAAACTATGTTGAATGCTACATCAATTTTATAAATGTAGATCAGCAGTGCCTGACTACACTCTGGAGGACTGTTGGAGTGATTCAGCTAGCAGTGTCTAGCGATCGGATCTGGACTCCATCCGAGGACAATAGAGTCGTGGTTGCTCAAGGCAGAATGAATGGAAACCTATATCATCTAAAGGTATGCCTACCTGCAGATCAGGTGCATCAGACTCATGACGACTCGCTAGACACTCTGTGGCATGGAAGACTCTGCCACATGAACTCAATGGCACTTTACCATACAAGCCATCATGTAGCGATAACAGGGGTCAGCATCTCAAATACAACCAATTCGAACACCTGTGATGCATGTTTGAAAGGCAAGATGTCACGCACACCATTCATTAAAGACTCCTACTGAACAACAAAGATTTTGGAGCTAGTGCATTCTGACATCTGCAGTCCATTCAATGTGATCTCAGTAGGAGGCTCAAAATATTATATAACCTTTATTGATGATTATAGCAAATTTGCCAGAGTGTATTTTATTCAGAATAAATCTGAAGCACTTGATAAATTCACACAAAATGTGAATTGGGTTGAAAGATGTACATGCAGCAAAGTGAAGTAGATCAGAACAAATCGAGGTGGCGAATACATCTCGAATCGCTTCACTGACTTCTACAATGATTGTGGCATCATTCACAGATATCATGCTTTGAGAGGGAGCTGAAGAAACGAAATGTTTCTAGCTACAAAGCCTTGCTAGCTTTCAACCCTCAGTTTGACGAAGATGTTCGCGAACACGAAAGTCAGGATACACGAAGCACGAAAAGCTTCGTGAACGTGAAAGTCAAAGAAAACGAAGACGAATGGTTCGCGAACACAAAAGTCAAAGCAGACGAAGACGAACGGTTCGTGAACACAAAAGATTCACGAATGAGAATCTTTTGCGGTCTGGCATGAGAATCTTTTGTGGTCCAGTATGAGAGAAGTCACACGACCAAAACAAAACCAATGATGAAAACAAAACCTTCTCCTGCCCTCCACGCTCCAAAGAGTACCAACAAGATCATGCAAGTACCCAAAAGTACAGATATCTGATCTGATGGCATGATGTCAGCAGATACATTTTAGGTCGTGGCTAATATGCCTCTCTTGTAATTCCCTGATTACACTAGCTTCATGTATTTGGCATTTTTCACTTTCTCAAAATATGTGACAAGTGTAGAAATGTGCTTAGATGCGTAAAATACACTAACATAAAGTGGCAAATGTCACATTTGATCAAGGAACTATCTGGGACTGGTTGGTATGAAGGGCACTCATTGCCAGAGTAGACCTATATGTGCAATTCTAAATTAGGAACAACATAATCCATAAACGCAAAATTCATTCCTGATGCCATTGTCACACAATATTTTTTCTCACTTTTTCTGGTGGGATGGTTTAGCATTTGCACCGAATTTACATTAGTAAAATTATGAGTGGATCCTTTTTTAAAAAGGACATTAACAACTTGATCTTTAACTTTACCTTTAATGCAAATATAATCATTAGGACCAAAGATTAAAGAACTAAGGAATTAAACATTCACCTCATTACTTCAAGATAGATTACCTGAGGTAGTAGTTGATTTTTTGATGCAATCTCGTGCAAGGTGGCCCTCGCCATTGCACTTGAAGCACAGGTTTTTCTTACGAGCTTCAGCCTTATCAATGCCACCTTGATTGTTTTTAAAGTTTTTCTTTGTTTTCTTAGGATTATTGGAATTGGGATGTGCTTCACTAACATTTTCCCTATCCTTCCTCTTAGATTGAAAAACTTTTTTCTGCTCATTATGTTGTTGACCCCTAGGTGGCCTAGGTGTGTCATCAAAAAACTTTGTAGCCCTAATAGAATCTTCAAGGATTTTTGGATGGTTCCTATGAACATCCACTTGATAATCTTTTGGTAATCCATCAATAAACATTAACATTTGTACTTTGGGTGGAATGTCACTATAGAGTGGATTCAAGTACTCATGAAAATCCTGAATAAATTGTTTTAAACCTTTATTCATTGTTATCAACCTTGTTCATAGTCATCTAATAGTGGTAGAAAGTGTTCCCTAAATACTACGCAAAATTTTTTCAATGTACAAGGTTGATTGCCTTTTGCAACTAGGTAATCCCACCATACTAAGGCTCTTCCCTCAAGGAACATAGTAACATAGTTCACATTATGGGAATTGATTCATGCCAAAGTATTTGTTCCAAACACACTAGAGGAGTTCTAAATCTAAAAAAGACCCTTTGTAAAGATTCCTTTTATATTTTTTCTCAAATTTTTCTTACACATGGACCAATCAAAACACTCAAATTTCAAATCTATGTAACTTAACTTTTTGTCTCCACATTTTGATTCCATACTAAAAAAATGGCATATATTTTTAGTGGTAAGTCCAAATTTAGCAAAGTTTGGTGCGTTGAAAAGTGCTTGACAAGAGCTTTTCAATGATATGTTATGTGACATACTTTTGAGCTAAAATTAAAAAGTTATGGCAAGTCAAACGTATTAGTGTTATAATATTTTAATAATAAAAAAGACATCTTGCACGAATTCTTAAAGGGTCTTTTTGGAACTCAAAACTCCTCTAATGTTAAGCCATGGACTTACCACTTGTAAGCTCCTATCTTTCTTCTCTCCCTTAAACAATTTTACGAGAGGTGGAACTACATGCTTCTTCTGGTTGGCTAACCTGGACTCCAAGTCTTTGTTCTTTTGTTTAGTTTCAAGAAGTTGTTTATTAGTGGCTTGAATTTGTTGATACAAATGTTCAAGAGCTTGTGCCACATTGGATGGGTTTGATAAATCAAAAGTTGGGTTATCATTGGTTTGATCCACTGGTGTTGTTTGTGTTTTCCTATTATGCAAATATAACAACAAGGGTTCAAATTAGAATGTTAGAAATGTTTTAATTTTTACATCCAATGCAAGTTAAAAGCACTTGATTTCTACTCATTCAATCTTATTGTCTATAAGCTCAATCCAAGCCTACTATTTGCAAGCTCAATCCAAGCTTAAGAGAACAACAACAATAACAAGCTACCTTTGCCTTAATCCAAAGCAAAAATGAAAACCAAATCCCAATCCCATTCCATTTTTATTTGTCATTACAAAAGAAACCAAAATTTTCACATTTCTCACTATTCTAGATCTCCAAATCCAATGAAACTAGTGTCTAGAAAAGGAAAATTAATGAAGCTTAATAAAAACTTCAAGTTTCAAATCTGATTTTCAAATTTACAGGTCTAAAAATCAGAACTTCATAATGACAAAAAATAGAACTTCAAAACTTGTTTTATACACAAAGTTACACTACCATTCCTTTCCTGCATTGCCATCTTCATGAAACTAGGAGATAGAAAGGTGTAACTAATGAAGTTTGATGAAAACTTCACTTTTCATATTTGATTTTTCAAATTTACAGGTCTGAAAATTAGAACTTCAAAATGAAAATCAGAACTTCAAACACTTCATTTATGCATAAAAAACACTAGTTTTGATCAAAACACATAGCTAGAATCAATCTTTTTGCAAAAAAAAGTTTGTGTATGTAGAGGAAGACTTCTTCTAACCATCCCAAATTTTTTTTTTTCAGAACTTTCAAAAACCCAAAGCCCACTTTAAAACTTCTCTAACATAATAAAAAATCAGCCCCTAAACAATTCTATAAAGATCACTACTCTTTTCTTAAGAAGAATAGATTCATTGGGTACTCCAACTACAAGCTTCCTACCACTAGGAAAGCCAATAATGTTTCCCAAAAAAATGAAATTGGTGATCTTAATAGAACTTGAAGGAGTTTAGAAAGGTTGTCATCCTTTGTCTAGCTCTGATACTACTTTAACAAGTCAAAAGGAGAAAGTCCTCTAAATCCAAGGTAGAGCCTCCAAATGTCCTCCAAGCAACCTGCAAGCTTCTAGATGCTTCTCCAACTCCAAGCTAAGATGCCTTCACCTGCAAGTAAGGATCTGCCTGCCTCCAAGGATCTCTCCTCCACCTGTGTCCCTACTCTTGAACACAAAGGAAGATAACAAGATGGCCTCAAGTATTCACCACCCAATCATAGCTAGATCCAAGCTCCAAGTAAGACCTATCTAGCACCCCCTTGCTAACCATAAACTAATCACAAGCATATGACAACAAACCATAGTTTACTCAAAATCCAAAACCTACTTATGTCTCATACCATAAGCAAGATCTAAACCCTTAGCATACTACACACAAGAATTACTCTACACACTAGTAGCCACACAAGAGCATAGGCAAGGTAAGCAAAAGATATCTCTCTCCCTCCCAATGGGTGCCCTACTCCTCTTATATAGATGGAATTTAGTTCTCTCCAATACACTATGGAGCTCCATGCACATCCAATGAGAAAGAGAGAGGCCTAGAGGAGTTCAAGAGCCTTCATAGGCTTATGAAAGGTCATTAGACATCTTCCATAACTTATGACTCTTTGATTACTATTCTTGTGGAACTTGAAACTCAATGGACCCTTTAGGAGGGCGCCCTCCTACTAGGACCCATTGACCAAGTTGTGCTTGTATACTTTGGTCCAAGACCAATAAAGTGATATGGTTCAAGGTTGAGGCCCAAGGTTTAGAAATATAGTCATCCAATGACTTTCTAAGACCTTTCTAGGTTCCATATCTCCATCAAAGGCATAGACACCTACCTGCCCTTAATCAAGGACAATATCTTTATCTAAGACACCTACCCTTAATCCTAAGGGTAGCCCTTATCCAAAGGTCTCATGATCCTTACCTCTGACTAAGGTATAGTCACTTGTCTGTCCTTATCCAAGGGTACATACCCTTAATCCTAAGGGTACCTTGCCATGTAGCCCCCAACATTAAATGGACTAATAGGGGTCTGAAGTACTGCTAGTTACATAGGTATGTAACAGACTCTTTCAGAACGAAAAAACTCCTGGAACTGGTAAGGCTTTGACATCTGTGGACCATTTGATGTGGTCTCCCTAGGAGGTTCAAGGTAGTACATCACTTTTATTGACGACTTCAGCAAGTTTGCAGCCGTGTACTTTATTTACAATGCGATCTTTGATTCTTCTCGCAATTTCTTTTCTTCTTTAGACAAAAGTGCCTCCTCATCCTGTTCATTGTGTCTAGTTGCACTATTGTTCTCGTACATATCATCCAACATGTCTCCCATGACTTCAAATTCATCTTTCATTGGAAGCTCATTTTCATCGTTGGAACTTGTTTGCGAAGAAGTAGATCTAGATGAGCTAGATTCCGATGCATTAGTCTCTTGATTAATGAGCTCATCAATTTCCATCATCTCTTTTAAGCCTTGACGTAGACGACAAGGTAATTGCTTTATATGAGGACCATTGTATTGCATTCGTCATCTACATCGACCATTACGAGGATTATTGTCTCCAACGCTAAATGAGGATGAAGAATCCTATATACCAAAATAACAAGAAGTAGGTTGAAACAATGCTTTATAAACATTTCCTCCCAATACTTGATAGATCTAAATGTTGCATATGAATATAAATTACCTCTTTTTTTGAAAAGTAGGAACATACCAATGTATCTATTAGACCACTTTTCTTTTCAGCTTGTTAACATTCAATGAACTCAAAGAATTGCACGCCTCTACATATTTAAATATTTATGAATCTACATTCATTACCTTTCACTTATTATCTTATGTAAACATCTAGGCAAATGACGAATAATGCTTCTAACATTTAACATATTTAATGACACAAACCAAATACAATCAAGATGCATGGACTATAAATCTATGCATATCAACAAAATTTAAATCTTCACACTCATATTCAAATAACAAATAAAATACAATTGATGTCAATATCAATAACAATATATATCTGCTGTTGCAATCATGAGATGAATTGCTATCTGATGATGATGACATCTTCGATGACATACACACACTGTAGCCAGCCACTCTATACCAAATCATAGGTAATCATTATGAGACCGTATGTACTGAACAAATATAATAAAATTTGTTAAAGACATGCCAATATCTAATCCATGTATATTCTACTTATGCTTAATGTAAATCTAATATTCTAGTAACATTGCTATCAAGAAAATTGCTTGGGTGGGGCAACACATGACAAGCAATCAAAATGAGGTTCATACTGACAAATGTTAGACATCAGTAGATACTGCGCGCAGGCCTATCTCGGCTAATTTAAAGACCACATAGCATTCAATGTTTGAAGCTTTCAGTTTGAACTCTTGTCCAAGATGAGTGATGATCTCACTCAATCTTTCTTTCAAGATGGAATGATCAAAATCAAACAATCAGTCATATACTCAATTGATTCATTGCCACTCAATCACTCATTTGATTAATTAATACTTGGCTTGAGTTAGTTAGGGATAAATCTCTTTGGATTGGCCTAGTGTGCCATGGTATTTCATGACGAGCAATATGCATTCGCCCTTTCTATATATGGTTGCTTTGTATGCAAGATGATGTTCCTCGCATCGAAAAGAAAAGACGAGCAATTGGACAATGTCAATCAATCATATACTAGATAGCACACCATTAATCAACATCTTTATTACAATGCTAAATGATATTTCAACTAATTACTATGATTTCATATAAGGTTATGTAGGTCACACACCAACAACTAAAAAGATATATCATATAGGTCACATATCACTAAGGTCCTCAATATATTATAAATGCTTTTGATCATGAATCTAAATGACCCCATGCAACCATTTAAGAGGCCATGACAACAGCAAAATTTTTCTATTTGACCATATAATTATGTCATAAGTCAAATTACTTGTTTAATAATAATATGTACTATTTTTTATCTCATGATTTTGTCTTGTATGTCAAATCTCAAGAAAAATAAAATTTATAACAATATAAAACTAGGTTTAACAATTAAATACTACCAGAATGATCTTTGAATTGATTTCTTTATGTTCCATCATATTAAAAAATATATTTTATGTAAAATCCTACAATAAAATATTCTCATAAAATCTAGAAAAGATTATGAGAATATTGAATAACATTTAAAGCATGCAAGCCCATGTGGGGGACCCTCTCATGTGTGAAGACAGGGAAAAAAAACCGCGTCGAACATGCACGAGTGGTGTTAGCCAATATTTTCGCACGAAAAATCGAGCTATTTTTAGAGCAATTTCACAGTTTTGTATAAAAATCGGCATGTAAGATCCGGCTATTATGGTAAAATCGGCACACAGTTGCCCGTAGAAATGGGTCCCAGCCCACCCCTAAGTAGCTGGACACAGTTTAGAAAGTGACCTCTAGAAAAACCGTCAAAAAATATTTCATGGACAATTTTTGTACAGACCGAGTCAAAAATACCGGTCCACATAGAAAGTGGTCCTAGCCTGCCCAAAATGTGGCTAGAGCAAATTTTGGGGCCTTAGAAATGGCCCATAGACTAGTTTACGGCCTTAGAATTGGCCCGATTATACTAGCCGGCAAGACGGAGCAAATTTTCAATGTACTCCATAACTTTTATTAATAAAAAATTGCCTACTATATATTTCAGGGAACCGGTTGCTTTGAAGAAACCCCAAGTTATGAGTGCTCGCCAGTAACAACCAACGGGAAAAACCAGCAAAAAGAACTCACAACAAACGGTCGGACATTATGGGAGAGGGTCAAGGAAACTGTAGAAAAATACTGGCAAATTGTAGTGCAAGTCGAAGCGACACCCCGACAGAAAAATCACCTCGACAGCTTAAGCCATGGGCCACAGACACGCAAATGGAAAATACAAGTGTTGAACCCTCCCAGGTCAGAACCAACCTTAATGGTGCTTCTGCTACCCACGGTGCTCATCTTGAGAGACGTACACCCAAGCTAGATCTATCAAAGTTTGACGGTAGTTCGGACCCTCAAAGATTTTTGCAAATCTTTGAGAATGCATGTGATGTATATGGCAAAACATCTCCCGCTGCTATGGTCCAACTATTTTCAATGACCATGATCTTTAAAGCACGTGACTGATTTTTTAACCTCGATCGTGAAGATAAGATAGACTGGTCAATTTTGAAAGAGTCCTTTATCAAGCGTTTTAAGCCCTTTCGCTTGATCGAGAGTCTTTTTTCATATTGAGTAGCATCAAGATGGCAAAAGATGAACGTGTCCGAGACTATATCGAGCGTTTCAAATGCCTCAAAAGTCAAGTACAACAACAGCCCTCCAAACAAATGCTCATCATCTAGTCCTTAGTCGACCTTCCAAGATGGATTAGACGCGAGCTAAAATCCAATGATGAATATATGAACCTAAAGTTAGCTATGTCTGATGCCATCATAGAAGAAGAAGAGAGATCAGATGTTGACGAATCTAGGGAAAGTTGAGCACCACATGATCCTGTCCATGAGTCGAAGCCGATTGAAGACACCCGAGATCTACTTTGGAGATCCCAGTTGGAGTTGCTTACTGGCTTGAGTTGATGCTTCTTCTTGAAGCAATTGGTGGCATAATGGCCTTTCTTGTCACAATAAAAGCACTTGATCTTTTTCTTCTTGAGCTTGGATGATGAAGCAATAGAGGAATCATCTTCTTCCTCATCTTTGTCTTTGGATTTGGGTTTGTCCTTGCTTGAGGATTGTTGATATTGGTTCTTGCTCCTCCCTTTGTGCTTGTCCTTGGCAAAGAGAGATTTGCCATCATTATGAGTGAGAGAAAGCTTGTTCATCCTCAAGAGCTTATACTCTGGTCTTGATTCTTCATAAATAAGCACACTTTGAAGGGCCTCCAAGCCTGGTAGCTCCTCTTTAATGGCATAAGATTGGACAAGATTATCAAATTCACTTCTCAAGACATTGAGAATGACTTGGACTGGCTCACTTTGATTGATGGAATCACCAATACAAGAATCTCGCTATGAATATCCTTTACTCTTGAAATGAAGAAAACTCAAATGATGAACTTGCTACACACTCTCAATAGTATCCAATAATGATGTGCTATCAAAGGTGGAACTATGGCACAAAAGGTTGGGCCACCCCAACTTCAAAGCCATGGAAACTATGTGTGCAAAGGAGCTTGCACTCGGCCTCCCCAAGCATTTGTCAAAGTGTGGGAAGATAAAGACTTACAAACTACCCTTCTCAAGATCTACATCAAGATCAAGCTATCCTCTTGAACTCGTCCATTTGGATGTTCATTGATTTTCACATGAGTCTAATCGTGGTGCCAAGTATCATGTAATTTTCATTGATGACTATTCTAGATATTGTTGGATGTACCTTTTGTCTAACAAATCTATAGTGTTTTATTCTTTTGTAAAGTTCAAGACTCTGATAGAAAATCAACTTAGTACCAAAATTAAGGCATTAAGGAGTGATAATGGAGGTGAATATATCTCCAATAAGTTGATTGACTTTTGTAGTTCTAATGGCATAAAGAGGGAGTTGTCATGTCCACACACCCCTCGAGAAAATGCAATGAGTGAGAGAAGAAATAGATCTCTTTGTGAGTGTGCTAAGGCTTTAAGGCTAGATTCTTCTCTATCCAAACCATTTTGGGGTGAGACAATAACTTGTGCTAATTATTTGTACAATAGATTGCCTAACCAAGCCATTGGAGTAATCACACCATTTGAAGCTCTATTTGGAGAGAAGCCCAATCTCAAGGATCTCAAAGTTTTTGGATCCACTTGCTATGTACACCAATCCTTGGATACAAGGAAGAAGGATGATGCAACCTCCATCAAAGACATCTTTTTGGGATATGGTGAGAATAACAAAGGATATAAAGTCTTCAATCCCATCACTAGCAAGGTGATAGTGAGTAGGGATGTTATTTTTTATGAAAAACATGCATGTGATTTGGATGATAATGCTACTAATCATCTTGATGCCAAGGATCATGCTAGGATGGAGGAAAGGCTTCCCAGTGAAGAAGAACTTGAGGATCCACCTCAAGATGCAAGAACTCCAAGAAGATCTACAAGGGCAAGGACCGAGCCATTGAGGCTCACCTATGATGGTCAAGGTGATGAAAGGGAAGGCTCATTATCTTTCACAGTCAAGGTGACCAAAGGGAAGGCTCATCATCTTTCACATCTTACACCTTTATTACTTCAATGTTAGATGAGCCAACATGCTATGAAAATGCTTGTAAATCTAAGAGTTGGATGGATGCTCTGCAAGCAGAGTATGAAGCTCTCATTGAGAATCATACTTGGGATCTTGTGATCTTCCTCAAGGGAAGAAACCACTTGATTGCAAGTGGGTGTTTAGATTGAAGTATAATCAAGATGGATCAATAAGTAAGCATGAATCTAGGCTTGTAGCCAAAGGTTTTTGACAAACCAAAGGGATTGATTATGATGAGATTTTTGCTCCTGTCTTGAAGACAATTTCATAGTGCTGACAAATCCTATTGTGAGTTGTGAGAACAAGGCAATATATGCCCGAATTTAAAGCCAACCATGGTAACCAAAAATGTGTTTTGAAAAAGCATATAGTCGATAATATTACCTTGTGATATTATCAAAAGTAACAAAAAGTGGTATGCAATAGAAGGTTGATAATGAGATTTTGGAATGGTTGGTGCAGTAATAATATATTGTTTTAAATAGTAGGATCAAATCTTGTACATTATCACACAGTGATGGTAGAGTTTTGGTCGAACTTTAGTTCGAGTATAGAGTCTACATTATGGAAAGCACAATGAACATTTGATATTTGAAGATAATTTTATCAAGTTAACAAAACATAATGGGAGGTTTATTTACAAGACAATGTATCTTGCAAGTCATAACTCATGGTCGAGTTCAACAACTTGATTTGTGAAGAGCATTTTTAGAGTATTGTATCTGAAGTTCAATACTAGTTTCCAATGACAACAAGTGGAACAAAATCACATGAATGACCAATTAGTGGTAGAAGAGATAAAGCATGGAAACTCAAAAATTGTTTTGAGAAGAGTATATTTGAGAATATGGAGGTGTATGCGTAGTAGTAGCATATTGCATTAAAACTTAGCATAAAATCATATGGATGACTGTCAGTGACAGAGGAGCTTTGCTCGAACTTTAGTTTGAGCATAAAGTCTTCAATACAGAATTAGTATAAACTATAATGGCAACACAATCTTTGGAGGCATTATTATAAAACTAGTAGATTATATTGGAGACTATGCCTATAAGAAGAAGTGTGCTCAAACCCATGGTTGAGCAAGGAGACTCAAATTTGTGTTTTGTAAATGGTATTCTGAAAGGAGCATTGCTCGAACTTAAATTCGAACATAGAGTGTATAATGTGGTAATACTAACATTTGTATTTCATGATTTGAAATTTGAAAGTCTAGAGTTTGTAGGTGCAATAGTAGTACATAGTGTTAAGAAGTGGCATAAAAGCATATGGATGATTACACAACAACTGGGGCCTTTGCTTGAACTTAAGTTCGAGCATAAAGTGTATATAATGTGGGTGTTACTGACGTTTGTATTTAATGATTAGAAATTTGAGAATCTAGAGTTTGTCGGTGCAATAGTAGTACTTGCCGTTAAAAAGTGGCATGGAATCATGGATGATTACACAACCACATGGGAGCTTTGCTCGAACTTAAGTTCGAGCATAGAGTGTATAATGTGGTGTGAGCATAAAGAACTTTGAGCATATGGTTTGTGTGGAGGCATTATTATAAAATTCGTAGATTATATTGGAGACTATGCTTATAAGAAGAAGTGTGCCCAAACTCCTGGTTGAGCAAGGAGCTCAAATTTGTGTTTTGTAAATCGTATTTCGAGAGTATGGTGTTTGTAGGTGCAGTAATAGCAGCTAGAATATTTATTATCACATGTTGACAAAGTAGCTTTTTGCTCGAATTGAAGTTTGAGCATCAATTATACAATAAGGAATTAGGTGAAACACTTGATCATATGATATTTGGATTACAATATTGGCACATCATAATGCGAACTATCAATAGACAACAATACTTATTTGAGCTAACATTTGTGTTTCATGATTATATATTTGAGAGTCTAGAGCTTGTAAGTGCAGTACTAGTACATACTGTTAAGAAGTGACATGAAATCATATGGATGATCACATAACCACATGGGAGCATTGCTCGAACTTTAGTTTGAGCATAGAGTGTATAATGTGGTGATACTAACATTTGTATTTCATGATTAGAAATTTGAGAGTCTAGAGTTTGTAGGTGCAATAGTAGTACATAGTGTTAAGAAGCAACATGAAATCATATGGATGATCACACAACCACATGGGAGCTTTCCTCAAATTTAAGTTTGAGGATAGAGTGTATAATGTTGTGTTAACAACATTTGTATTTAATGATTAGAAATTTGAGAGTCTAGGGTTTGTAGGTGCAATAGTAGTACATACTGTTAAAAAGTGCCATGAAATCATATGGATGACCACACAACCACATGGGAGCTTTTTCTAAGGGTATTTTGAGAGTACAGAGTTTGTAGGTGTAATATTAGCATATAGCGCCTAGAAGTAGCATGAAATCATGTCGATGATCACATATCTTTGAGCATGAATACAATTCACCACAATTCTTTCTTGTCCAATAACTTTCTTATTGTGGCTACCCGTATCTCTAGCACAACAATTTCAAATAGTACCCGTAGATTCATTTTAATATTATCTAGTTGTTAAAACAAGACAAATTTTCATTAGAATGAATCATGCAATCAAAATGTCACAAAGTATTTCATATTGCTATTTGTAGTCTTTCTAATATATTTAACATTTGTTAAACAAAATAGGTCAAACAATTGGTCCTGCGAGTTCAAAATGGTTATAGCAACCTATTACACCAAGGTACTAGGATCTAAAAAGTCAATTTCAACCATGATGCTAGCTTTGAGCACAAATTATTCAAGATAGTTTTTTGGGCCAACTTAGAGCCACTACCATTTGGTTGTACATTGAACATTTTGTTGAAGATAAAAAGTTTTTGATTCATTTTTCTACTCTATACTTGATAGTGGTTAAGGAGTTTATAGTTTAGGAAAATATAGGGATGGAGAAGAATCATCTTTTTCAATGGGTCAAGAATACAATTTCTATCTATTTTCATACATCTTAAAAGTGATCGGTTTATAGTCATACTATTTGTTTTACTATTGACTACTGACTCGGATAATAGTTAACAAAAACAGGCTTTAGAAGTCAATTTTGTCTGACCTTTGTTTTGATTGTGAAGTCACCAATTTTGTGTATATTATTTCATTTTGTATCCCCTATGATAAAACAACACATGGATATTGTCAAAAATTGATTCCACTGGCTTCTAACATGTGTGTAGATCCATATGTAGTGACATTTCCAAATTCAAACTCCTCTGAACATGCATGCAGTCAACCATACTTCTTTCGTACCTAGCTTTCCTAATGCAGCTTTCTAACCTAAGTTTCTCAACACGTTTCGCTCGAACTCATCCATTTAGCTCTAGATTAGAAGCCATAAGTTCATTTCTATGTTGCCTAGTGGCCAAAACAGATGACTCATAATCTAATCCCATTTGGTCAAAATGACCTTTGAAACACTAATGTCACAAAGGTAGTAAACCCCATTTGTACTATTTTTGGAATACTTGACATTTATGAATAGAATAGGATTTAGGCCTCATCAGTATGTCCTGTTGGTTCAAAATAGTATAGGAATCTATGGCAAATATTGGACCAGGGTACTAGGCTCTCAAAGGTAAAATTGCAATCTTGGTGACACTAACATTTGCAGGTCATACACATCACATTTAGTCCTAGAATTTTTCTCATGACCCAAAAATGCGAACTGTGCAACAAAACAGTTCAAAAAAGCAGACTATGCGAAACATAGTTTAAACTGCAACAGTCAGGGAAAACAAATTGCAAAGGAAAAACTAAGAAAAATGCTAAGGCTTTGAAAGATATAAACTCTCAGTTTTTTTAGCTCCCTCTCAAAGTTGGTATTTTTTTTATTCCTAGGCTTGCACGTTGTTTTTCAAAATTTATCTTATCAAGAGGCTTTGTGAAAATATCAGCCACCATCTGCTTTGTTAGAACAAACTCAATCTTCACTGTCTTTCTCAACCATATCCCTTATTAGATGATATCTGATAGCAATGTGTTTTGCCCTGGAATGAAACACTGGATCCTTCGTCAGATGAATGGCAGATGTGTTATCCATGAATAGTAGCAGCGTCTCATTGGAGTTCTCTCCCAGTCTATCAAGGAACTGCTTGAGCCATGTAAGCTCGTTCGCCATCTTGGCTGCTGCAACATACTCTACTTCGTAAGATGATTGCGCAGTTACGGTCTGCTGTCTGCTAATCCATATCACAGCTGCACCAGTTGCTATTCTCTTGCAGTCATCTTTCAGGGATGCCCAGCTTGCATCGTTGTAGGATTTGATCTGGAATCCTTCATGCTAAGAGAAACACAGCCCATAATCCTTCATCTTTTGAAGGTATTGCATAATTCTCTTGGCTATCTTCCAGTGTGTAGGACCTGGATTGATATTAAACTGGCTCATTCTGAAAACTACATAAGCCATGTCAACGCGTGTATTATCTGCCAAGTACATGACTGATCCAAGTAACTTCTTGTAGGGCACGTTCTGCATGGCTTTTTGCTCTTCTGCATTCTACGGGCAGTCTTGCTTGGTTAGAATTGTTCCATCTATCACCGACATATTAGCTCCTTTGCAGTCTGTCATTTGAAAATCATCACTGATTTTTTGGATGTATTTTGACTGGTGAAGATACAGCTTCTCTTCATAAATATCTCTATCAATCTACAATCCTAGGTAGCATCTTGCTTTCCCTAGGTCTGATATTTCAAGATGCTATGAAATATCATGCTTCACCTAAGTAATTGGCTCATCACTTCAGGACAAGATCAAAGTGTCATCCACGTAGACTCCTATGATTATGATTTTTTCATCTGTGATCTTTGTATAGACATTGTAGTTGGCCATCAATGGTTGAAATCATAAGGATCTAAGAGTGTGATCCTTCTTCTTATACCACTGCCTAGTAGACTGTTTCAGTCCGTATATGCTTCTTTGCATTCGGCAAGCGTAGTTTGCAAAGCGTGAGCAAATGAATCTTGGTGGTTGGTTCATATAGACCTTTTCGTTCAACTCGTCGTGTAGGAAGGTGATCTTTTCATCCACTATGTGGATCTTGAGATTATACGCTGCTGCATATAAAAAAAGTAGGCGTAAGGACAAATGCTTTATGACTGGAGAAAAGGTTTCAGTATAGTCAATACCATACTTCTGAGAGAAACCTTTCACCACCAATCTGGCCTTGTATTTTGATACGTTGCCATCAGGTCCATAATTGTATTTGAAAATCCATTTGCACTTTACAGTCTTCTTGTCTGCTGGTAATGGCTCCAGACTCCAAACATTGTTCTGCTCCATGGAATTCATCTTGTCTTCCATCGCTTTAATTCACTTGTCCTTATCTAGATAGCTGATAGCTTTCTCATATGTTTGAGGTTCTCCTCCAAATCCACAGAACTCCTCTGATATAGAGGCTAAGCTATCAGGTACAAATCTGACAGGTGATCCTCTTTCCCTCGTGGATCTTCTTGGAGAGTCTGCAGTCACAGATCGATGGTCTGGCCTTTGTCAAGTTTCTTGCCTTTGTTGACTGCTGAATTGTGGTGAGTAGCAGGTGTCCTGGATACAGGATATGCGCCTTGATGCTCGTCGTCTGAACAATCACTCTGTCCATCTGGAATTTGAACATCTTGTTCCGGATCCTCAGGGTCCGCTCCCTCCATAGATGTTGGCAGGTCATAGTAGCCTCTGGTCAATATTTTGTAGCCAATTGGATCTCCGTCAGCCATTGTCTTTGACTCATCAAATTTGGCGTCTCTGACAGTCTTGATCTGTTTGTTGTCAAGCATGTAGATCCTGTAGTATGATGAATGGTCATCTTGTCCTACGAGGAATCCATGCTCCACCTTTTTATCCAACTTCTTTCTTTTCTGATCTGAAATGTGGGCGTATACAACACATCCAAAAATGCACATGTGTCAGACTTGGTTTGTTGCCCCACCAAACCTCGTGTGGCATGGTATGTGCAACACTGGATCTACCTTTCCTGTTCTGCAGGTAGTTGGTTGTAGCTATTAATTTATGTTCGTCAGAACTTATTCTAGTTTCTTGTCTCTGTCCTCCGTGCATTAGCTGCCTTCTGCCCATTGCACAGTGCTTTCACGCTGCAGACCTTCGCATTTTGCCAAAAAAGACACTTTCGCGATTTTAAGGGCAATGTCGCTTTTTCAAGGGCACCTTCGCTTTTATCCGGAAGGCGTATGTGCGACAGTGTTGCTTTTTCCCGAAAGGCGAAAATGCGACGGTTGGCCTAAAAATTTTTCTAAGGCATTTGGAGACATTGTGTCGCCTTTTTCGGAGAAATGGGAAAAATGCGACAGTGTTGGGAGAGTTGGCCAGAATCATTTTCTAAGTGTTTTGACTTAGTCCTAGAATTTTTTTCTCATGACTAAAAAATGCGAATTGTGCGACAAAACAGTTCAAAAAAACAGACTGTGCAAAACATAGTTCAAAATGCAACAGTCAGGAAAAAAAAATTGCAAAGGAAAAACTAAGAAAAATGCTAAGGCTTTGAAAGATAGAAACTCTCAATTTCTTCAATTAAGCCTATCACAGGAGTACTTAAGCTAAGATGCCTCTAGTCCTTTTGAAAAATTTGTGGGCCGACTATCATTCTGTTTTGCTATTACTAAACCCACTACGCTGAATTCTTTATATGCCTTTTGAAACTTATGAAAAAAATAGAATATTTGTTTTATTTCAAAACGAACAAATTTTGATTCAGAACATTATATCATACATTTAAATTGCTATATTCCTTATCATGTGAAGTTCCACTTTAGGTGATGAAATAAGCTTCCAATTTGCGCATTTTAATGTGTGCATGTGGTACTAATGAATGTAACATGGGTGAGCAATCTAGACCCATGCATGCTACAAACACCACACCACAACGGGATTGCTTACTTTTTATTTAATAAACTCAAGCGAATTGAATTGTATGGTTTTCAGATATTTAGGGTGGATATACTTGTTGGCCGACAAAAATTTCAATAAGCACGAGTAAGCTTCTTATTTTTGTTTGCAAGGATCATCACCAAACATGGCCGTACATCGTATGTGCGGTGGCAACTTTGGGGTGCCGCTTAGGGGCCAGTCAAGGGATTTGTTGGCCATATAACCTTGCAATAAACTGCATTTGTGGGGCATTATATCTTAAAACTACCCTTAGCTAAGAGACATACTTTATTTCTTTTGGAAATTCAAGCCAAAAATTGGACCAGCAAATCCACCCTAGATGCCAAACAGGCACACAATGCCACATGACCTAATTTCCAATAGGACAGCTACTTCTGCAGGTGAGAATAGAGCTGCCCAGATGATATATGCGTGTATTGATACATCACTACCAAAGACATTCTACAATGGAGTGCATGCTGCGGTTTTCATAGTCTACACTCTGTACATCTCATCGCAGTGATCCTTTACTTTGTGCGTGGCAGTCTGAAGTCAGATTCCTCAACATATCTTGATGACGATGAAGCTCTGTTTGTTTAGATGCATATTTTTTTTAAGCGTAGAGTTATAACTTATAATATTTAAGCTTCTGGAGGCTTTCATTTTTGTGTTGATGTTTCCCGATTACACGGAAAGTTCTCCTTCAATCTGCTGCATAAGATTGCTGAGCTTGTAGAGCAATGAAATTATAGATCCTTAATCCTGATCACTGGCCATTGCGACAGAGTTCTACTTGCGAGCGATGGATGGTTTGAAGGAACCAATATACGTAGATATCGACGTCAATGACAATGCTACGTTCATTATGAGTCCTGTCAAGGCGGGTACGAAAATCGACGGCTTCCAAAGGAAAGGAGAGGCTTGGTAAGTACTTATACGGACTGTACAAATTCCTGAGCGTTCTGGTCAGGATTCAGGAATGTATGAGAGATGCAAAAGGTTTAAATTTTATTCACACGTCTTCCATGAAATAGCCTGATTTTCTGGATAATTTTTCGTCCTTTGTACATCTCCGTTACATACAAGTAATATTGAACCATTTCGCTTCATCATTATATAAGCTTTTGGCATGATATAACAGTTCGGTGAGGTTTAGCTGCATTGTATTGATAATTATGAAACTTAGCATACCCTCCTTGTAGGTTTGTTGCCACCGAGCTACAAAGTGACCTGATTGTGGAGGCTGGCGGGTTAAATTTTCATCTCCACGAGGTTCGTTGTAGAGTACGCTTTATGGTGATATGTGCAAGAAAAGAAAACCACTTAAGACTGCTCAAATATAGTTGGGGATTCTGCGTACGTTGATCAGTAATCAAAACTAGCTGCTACTTTCTGGTCAAGGATGAAACTATATCTATTGGACTTGTAATGTTCTGACAAACTTTTGAGATTGTGCAGTTTCCATTGCTCTCCAGAAGTGGCCGTATCAATCGGCTTGTGTTTGAGTCACGTGATGCGGAGAAGACTCAAATTGTACTTGCTCATATGCCTGGCGGCGCAGAAGCTTTTGAGTTGGCTGCTCGATTTTGTTATGGAATGCCTGTAGATCTGAGTGCTTCAAACGTCGCTGCAGTGAGATGCATGGCGGATTACCTTGAAATGTCTGATGGTCTTGAAGAAGGAAACCTGATCTCAAAAGCAGAAACGTTCATAAACAATGTTGTTCTTCAGTCTTGGAAAAGATCCATATCAGTACTAAAAAGCTGTGAACGCCTTTCTCCTTGGGCTGAAGATCTGAAGATTGTTCAGAGATGTTGTGAATCAATCGCTTGGAAAGCTTGTACAGATCCCCGAGGTGTAAGATCTCCCGGTAACCAAATAACCTTAGAGACCAAGAATCGTCCTTCCTTTGCCAATGATACAAGAGATTTCGGTGTTGCAACCGACATCGCGCAAGACTGGTGGTTTGACGATGTGGTGTCCCTCAAGATAAGTCACTTTACCAAAGTAATAGCTACCCTCTCGGCGAAGGGAATGAGACCTGATTCAATTGGATCCGTGATCGTACATTATTCTCTAAAATGGTTGCCTGCGGTGGCAACAGAGTATGAAATTGTTATGCATTACCCTGAAGAGGACGAAGAAAGATCGGTATCTGGCTCAGGAATAAGTGATTCAGTTGTAAAAGGTTTCTCTACTTTACATCGTCAAGACTTAGCACTAGTGTTTGAGCACATTGTAAGAATACTTCCTCGCGAGGACAATGCAATTGCTAGCAAGTTCCTAATTCACTTGATAAAAATTGCGAATATGCTGGATGCTGATGCAGGTTGTAAAGCGGACCTAGAAAAAAGAGTTGGATCGCAACTTGATCATGCAACACTCGATGACCTGCTCATACCTTCATTCTGTAGTGAGTATGAAACTTTGTTTGACGTGGAGCTTGTTCAGCGGCTCGTAGAGTATTTTTTAATCAAAGAACAAAGTTATCATTCGAACTCTTCACCATCGCTGGGCTTGGATGATTCGCCAAGGACCTTCAAAGCAAGGCAGGCAGCTAAGTTAAAAGTGGCCAAACTCTTAGACAACTACCTATCAGAAATAGCAAGGGACAGAAATCTATCCTTATCAAAATTTGAAAGTTTGGCAGAACTAATACCAGATGGCTCCCGCCTTTCTCACGATGGTCTCTACCGCGCTATAGACATCTTCCTGAAGGTATATTCCTCAGCTTATTAGGCAGCATTTCTTCATGTAGAACATATTCTGATGCAAGCCTAGTCTTTAATTGTAAGCAGACATGTGGATTGGGCTACTTTTCTACAGAGTTTTGTACTAACCTCTAGAGTATCGACTAACGACTTCTAGTGGCTTTGTGATTTCAGACCCATCCAAGTTTAACAGAACATGAAAGAATAAAGATATGCAGAATTATGGACTGTCAAAAGCTCTCACTTCAGGCATGCGTGCATGCTTCTCAAAATGAACGCCTTCCACTACGAGCAGTGGTTGAAGTTCTATACTCAGATCATATGAAGGTGAGGAATGCATTGGCAGGAAAGAAGCCTGAAGAGTTTCTTGAATCAGATGACAATTTGAAGGAAGTCGGCCTATTTCAAAACTCTCTTGATCCTAACCCTCATTCGGAGGGCTTGGCCAAGGTAAATGAAGAGATGAAACTAATGCGATTGGAAATGCACAATCTAAAGCAAGAAGTTTCTGAGGTTCGAAGTCACCAGAGTCGCTTTCATGAAGAAATGCACCACTTTTCCAAGCATAAGATTTTTTCAGCTTGGATAACTGGATTTAAAAAATTAGGCCAGCTTACTCATCTTCATCATTCGCATCACAAAGATGATCACAGAGCTTCTGCAAAGGCAGACATCGCGTCTCCTAATCGTGCAGAACATCACAAGAACCCCGAAACTTGAGGCATTCTGTGTCCTAACGCAACAATGCAGAATTGAGTCGCTTTACTCACCTGTGACCTTGCTGTTTCCCTTTGTCATTAAATTTTTCTGCCTATTTCAGAGGAATTAAAGAACCGTATGGTAGTGTATACTCAACCTTCATCCGACCGTGTAGCTACTAGCACATCGTGTTTGTGGAAGAGGCAGAACCTGGTTGTTGGAATCGGTTTTCTGAGCAATTATTGGACAGACAGTCAATCACTGCTACATTTATAACATGATATTATTCAAAAGGGCATGGTAGAGCAATATGCACTTCTCCTTTGTGACAGAGTGCTTGTAGCCGGGTGTAGTATAGTCTTGAATTTGTGACGTCCGATCTTGTAAATAGCAACATATGTGTATCAACAAGTCTCATGCCTGCACTGGAAACATGCATTGATCAGATTGATGTCACAAACTCAAGCTATCTTTTGTGGGGGGAAGGCCCTGCCTGAGGGCCTTCCAATGACGGGCTGCCACATAGCACATGCACATTTCACCGGAGAGAGGAAAGAGAACGTGCATTGCACCGGAGAGAGGAGAAAAAAAGTGAATTCCACCGGAGAGAGGAAAGAGAATGACAGATTCTTAGGAGAGAGAAAATTGGATGGACATTATGCTCCTGGAGGTGGTCTCAAAATACAAAGGACACCTGAGCACAAGGCATTACGTAGCTTCATTTTCCCTCCTTGCACCATCTTTCTAGCTCTTTTATGCTGCTACGTTTCGTTCTATGATCATTTGATGTTTAAGAAATGGATACCTGCTGAATATTATGCCCATTTTCAGACAAATTAAAAAGCATGAAATGTATGCATTTTTTTCAAAGGCAGATTCTCCTTTTCTTTTTCTACATGTCTGTGCCCATCCGTACGACATTCGTACAACTTCCACGTGGTGCATTTTCAATGGTCAATCAAAGTCAAACTGCCTATTATGCCATGTTAAAAAATCATTTTCAATGGTCAGTCAAAATCAAACTGCCCATTATGCCATGGGAAAAATCCCCAGGTATCCATTACGCAATGGAAGGCGGCCAGGCACAGGCAATTTTGCGCGGTTCGGCTTTCCAAAAAAACCTAGGCTCGGCCCCTCCGGGCCTCGCGCAATTTTTTTTGGAAATCCTTACCGGGCATAATGGCCTATGCCCGGCTCCTTCCATAAAACGTAATGGATACGTGTTGAATATTATGCCCATTTTCAGACAAATTAAAAAGCAGAAAATGTATGTGTTTTTTTCAAAGGCAAATTTTGCTTCTTCTTTTTTTCTGTCTTTTTGTGCCCATCCGTACGGCGTCCGTACAACTACCATGTGGTGCATTTTCAATGGTCAGTCAAAGTCAAAGTGCCCATTATGTCATGTGAAAAAATCCCAGGTATCCATTATGCAATGGAAGGCCCCCGGGCATAGGCCATTTTGCCCGGTTCGGCTTTCCAAAAAAATCTAGGCTCAGCCCCTCGAGCCTCGCACAATATTTTTTGAAAATCATTACCGGGCATAATGGCCTATGCCCGGCTCCTTCCAAAATACGAAATAGATAATGTTCACACCTAAGGCATAGGGAGTAAGTCACTAGCCATTCCTCTAAGAGGGCCTTTCCATGCTCACCCCCTCGTGCCTGTGTCACCCTACCTCATCTTGAGAGAACCCGTTCTTTCTTTTTGAGAGCTGATTTTTGGAATACTTGCAAACCCTCTCACTGGTTGAACAACTCATGTTGTTGCCTTGTGTCACTCTGCCCGGGTGAGGGGGTGAACATGGAAAGGCGCTCTAACGCTGGCCACATGAGCTTTTGGAATTTTTAATTTTGGATGGGGTGTTTTTCCCTTTTCGTGATGTGCAATGATATTTCACTCAGTCACACCATTGTTTACTTTCTTTAGGTATTATGGAAGGTGCCCCTAAAGATTGCCAAAAAAGTTCAGACGCTCTGGCCATGACTAAATAATTTTTAGGCTCGGCCCCTAGTTTTTTGGGAGTTTAAGCTAGGGAGAATGGCGGGCTCCCATTGCGTATTGGATTACATATGGCTTCATCTCACATGACAATTATGAAAGAGAATATACACATGCATTTATTAGATTCAGATCATGAAATGAAATGGTTGTGATTTTTTGCAAAGTAAACGTTTGCCATGTATTATCGCACGTGAATTTTTTCTCATATCTCTCAAAAAATAATACATTATGCTTTCTGTCAATCTAAAAATAGGTAATATTTTGCTCATGTATAATTTCCTTGTGTTACACTATAGACAACTTCCATGGAGGCAAGACATGTTTGCCTCATCCCTGAAATCTTTGGTTATGTGGCTAGGCTTTTTGGTGCTTGAGGTGTGGGTAACATTAAATCATGATTGTCTTTTTTGGCATTTGTGATTGAGTCACTCAATAATGGCAAAAGTTTCAAGGCTTCTTTGAGTGAAATTATTCAACCACAAGAGTGACAGGTACATGACTAGATGTGAGAATGTTATATATGGAGTTGCTAGTCACCCAGTTGTGCCCTTGGAAAATTGTGCATGTTAAATACTATTAAAAAGGAGAGGCTTGCTAAGATTTGCAATCACTTAATTTCTACACATTTTTTGTTCCTTTGTGCCACCATCGTGAATCAATTTGCAGTACCTAAAACCCTATAGGAATAGTTATTTGACTTCCCCTCATCCATAAACTCTATACCTCTGAGCCTAGGACTTCAACCATCTTTGAGCTTTTATAGAAATATGTGACCATATCATAGATGATGATACTTAAGGATGATAAATAACTCATAACATGTTCCATGGCTTAGAATCCTCTTGGAAGTGCCTTTCCTAGAATCAATCCTCCGTCAAAGCTTGGCATGCTTATATAGCCTATAACTACACTTGAAATTTCTAGAGACATCAGTTCTAAACATTAAGGAAAACAAGCTAAAATGGAAAAAATTTCATATAGTTCACTGCTGTGTTAATCAATGTATGCAATGGTTTGTCCAATTTCTATCGAATTTGGGAGCAACTCATTGGAAAGTTGTAAAAAGGATTCAAGTTAGATACATGAAAGGAACCACATAGTTGGAACTATGTTGTGATGGTAAATAAACTTCAAACAATGCATTGCCATTATTGATAGGCTTCAATAACTCTAACTAGTTGTCTCACAAAACACAATCGATGTGTGCCCATATTCTTACGAAATCATTGCCAAGGAAGAAGCGTTTTTTAATGCAAGAAAGTTTCAAACTTGATGATTGAATGATGGTTCAATTTACATTAACAAGGAGTATTGAGAACTTGATGCAAGCCTTGACATATGTTGAACTCATCAATAAAATTTCAATCATCCATGACACTCAAATCAACATAATGATTGCCAATTGCCAACAATTTACGACCATCAAATTGAATCAACTATCTTTGACAATTATCAATAATTAAATCAAAGGAAAAATGGACATCATCTTACAACTTGATTTACAAAAAAAATAGGTCATAGATTACTGATTAGTCCACGAGATCTAGCTGATTAATATCTAATAGTATGAAAGAGTTTTTTATGACATCAAGAAAGACACCAATTAACAATAGAAAAGGGCTCAAAACCTCGTTGTTCATTGTATGTCCTCTTTGATCTACAATAACAGTAGCTACTCTTGTTCTATTTGCGTGCACATTCTTTTGATCATTTTTGTTTTATTATGTTCTATAGATTCTTGATGCATTGTAAAAGTTGCGAGTGATTTTAAGTTATGCCATTTACATTTTCCAATACCTGAAATAATCAATTTTAGGGCAAATTGAGAAGTTAATATTATGAAAGTTGTGATTTAGAGACCCAAGCCATAAGATTATAGCCCAAAATTGTAGCCGATGAAAATTGTGATTGAAAGATTTACATAATATCTAAAGTAGAGGTATCAACATACATCGTATGATGAACTTTTTGTGATTGACAAGATTTACATAGTATCTAAAGTAGAGCTATCAACATACACCATATGATGAACTTTTTGTCAAGTGGTGGCTTGGTCCTATGTAGCAAGGAACAGAACATTCTTGTCGCTTGTCACAGTACATTTATGAAAACGTAGGAAGACTCCCTTGGGCTTGTTTTTATATAGTATTGCATTCATGTCATTCTAATCGAGATGTATGCTCAATTTATTCTTAGCTTTATTTCAAACTTTTGCTACAACTCAAATCAAACATATCAAATAAATAACTACTTCTCATACACTTTTTACACTCTATTCACATCCCACAATCACTGGCATACATGCCAAAAAGGGAGTTGGAGAAGCAATCCCAAAAGGGTAGCAACAAGAGCTCCCAAATTTGCTCTCACCACAAGAAAGGTGGACATACAAAAGATAAACGTTGGTTCAATCCCAACATATTGTGTCTGCATTGCCAAAAAAGAGGCATTCAACTTATGAATGTTGGGGTCAAATCCAAAAGGAAACATATGTCCTCAATATGTCTTCCATAGTCTGATTAGTTCTTTCAATCTGGCCATCAGCAGTAGCACTAAAACTAAGAGAAGTATCTAGTTTATGGAATACTGCTGACCAAAACTGAACTGTGAATTTAGGATCTCTATCACTAAGAATGTCACTCGGTGGTTCATACAACTAAAATAATCTTTCAATAAAGATCTGGGCTAATTCAAAAGTTTTAATAGTTGACTTAGCTTGTATGAACACAATTAACTCGATTTACCTATCCACTACCACTCAAATAAAAGCATTTTGCCATTGGGTCTTTGGAAATCCAACTACAAAGTCCGTCAATATACTCTCCAGCCTCTTATCAGGGATATCCAATGGATGCAACAAACCACTAGCCTTAAGATGTTCGACCTTATGTAGTTGACAAGGCTTGCATTTAATCATGTATTGCTCAATATATGGCTTGAATTTTGGCCAATGAAACTCCCTTATGACCAAGTCAAGTGTGTATGCCGACATGTCATGCACATGGTATGTCATGACATTCAAACAAAATGTTGTATTTGAGCCCATCGTTCTCTGGTACACAAACTTTTTCATTATGAAATAGCAATCAAAATGGTAAACTATTCCACAACCTTCTTATCTTTATTTATTAGCTGAGACCCCACCCCTGTGAACTGATCATGTCAACAATGTCCTCATTTCTTCCAGTCCGAACAAAGTTCCAAAAATGGCTAAAATGAGAATCACTTTCATGATCAAAAGATATAGGTCCATAAAAATTTGAGTGAAAGAATATACATTCGGTTCACCAATCTGACTAGGAGCATCTGCAACTTGATTAGAGCTGCCTCTTACATCACATATTTCATGATCAAATTCTTGCATCAATTCGGCTCATCGAGCTTTCCTACCTCGAAGATCATGTTGATTACAAAAGTACTTATGATATTGGCAATCTGTATACACTATAAACGTACAACCATAAGATTAGTGTCTCCAAGTTTTAAGTGTATGAAGAACTGAAAATAATTCCTTTTCTTGCGTAGTATAATGCACTATGAAGACCTGTGAATTTTTTGCTTTCAAACGCTAGCGGCCTATCATTCCATAACAAAACTGCTCCAATTGCAATAACACTTATGTCAATTCTCACAATGTAAGGCTGGTCTAGATCTGTAATCTATAAAATGTGAGCCGAGACAATCAAGGTCTTAAGTCTCGCAAGACTTTGATTTAGTTTCTCATTCCATACAAAAAATGGACTAGGTTGATTCCTTTTTTTCTTTTTGTTAACAATTCTTTTCTTCAGATTATTGAGCAGTGCCACCACTTTGGCACAATTCTCAATAAATCTTTGAAGGAAAACTGTAAATCTTAAAAATGATAGAATTTGCTTGACAATTTGCGGAATGAGCCGATCAACAACTATCTTGATTTTATCTCATCAATCTAGATCCCATATGCAGTGATCTTATGACTAAAATAAACATGGTTATGCTAAAACATTCACACTTCAATTCCTTAGCATAAAGTAACTCTTGTTGGACTTTTATCAAGACAGTTTTGATATGCTCTATTTGCTCCTTGAAGGTCTTACTATAGACGAGAATATCATAAAATGTACTATCACAAATTTCTCCAAATATGGACGAAACAAATTGTTCATCATTTGTTGAAACGTTGTTGGAACTTTTGTTAATCCAAAAGGCAACATTAAGAAGTCCTAATGGCCAGATCTGGTACAAAATCTAGTCTTTTGCTTGTCGAACACCAATGTTGATCTTCACTAGAATTTTGCATTAAACTCTTTAAAAAAAATAGTCAGGCTTAGGACAAATGAACCAAATGGCATTCGTAAAATCATCTTCATGAATAATTGTATCCTTCAAGGATGATTCACTATGTTCTCTATATAAAGCTTACAAGTAGCCTCCATAGGAAGATTAAAACAATTGTCCATACTACTAATTTTTTTAAGGATAGATTTAACATACTTTCATTCATGACCAACAATAAAAGTAGCACATTGATGTTTCTAGATTTTTGTCATTAGAATATAATGAAAATGTAAAATAGGCCCTTTAAGTCACAAACCAATGAAGAGATGACATAATTACCACCATGCATCAAGTAGAGATAATGTTTATTCCAAATGAATTCAAGATTAGATGAAATTTCAAAAGTAGATCAAACGCTAGAATGTCATGCATATCATTCCTTGGTTCCTAACTTGAGTCCACATCCATCCAAACCTTTGCTGATGATATCTTTCCTTTCTTGGTCACTACCAAGATTCATAATAAAATCTTCTTCTTTCTAATCAACACAAAGATTTGTGGAAAATAGTAGATCCTAGCTTGAATATTTGAGGACTAATGTGGTAGGCCAAGTACTAATTGTTCTGAATCACACTTCTCATCTTATTATATAAGTTTGGAATTTTAGGGAGGAAAAGATATTCTTTGTGTCTTATTTCTAATTGGTTAGAAACAATGTGAAAGTTAGACTCTTGAAACTAGTCAAGATTGTTTAGTTACCATTCACCAAGGGTGCACATTGATTAGGTAAGATGAATAAATCTACCTGATTTAGTAATCTACTTGTAAAATATGTGAGATCTCTAGCTCATGATATAGTTGATCATGATAACTACCTACATTCATTTCCTGTATCACAATAATATTTAGTCTTGAGGCATGTACAACAATCAATATATGTTAAACTTTTGCATCATGTTTTTGCCTTTTTGATTTGATCTTCAACTTTCATATGACAATCTTCTTATGCCAAGAATTGCATTCAATAAAGATCAAATGCGTGTGATAAAAAATTCTCAGATTTCACATACATGAAATGGAAAAGAGTACATTCATTTTTTTGCATTGTCTCTAAGGACAACTTTTGTTGTGTGATCATGAAGGAATTTTTTCCTATCATATGGATCCAAAAATCAAGTGGATCTCCTTTTGCTTAGATCTATATATCCTGATAGAATTGCCAGAGCTAATGATCTCATAGGAACATTTCTTGGCACGTAATTGAACACTTTAAGAGCAACATCTCTTTTGACAAAAATGATTTTATATGTAATTTTGGATATTTATGCCCCTAGGCAAAATATCCAAAATTACATAGGGCCTTAATGGCCATGATTAAGGTTCCCGCATTCACAAAAAAACCTTTCATGAAGAATACAAATTTCGTTATTCACAAAATATTTCAAGTAATGAGCCAATGAGGCATCCTTCTGTCTCCCGCCTTGTCTCTCAATCCTCCACGCTTGTTGGCAAAGGCATCAACTTCAACGATTTCCTATGACACATAATCAAGTGCTAGTCACTCTAGTAGATCAATCATCAGTTACGAGTTAAATAGTAAATGATTTTTGTGAGACAGTGTGCTTACCAAATCCTCCTCGTACACCAACAGTTGTGACCAGCAATATTGGTCAATTGCTGGTCAGCTAGAATAGTATATATGGGAGTTGGCGGATACTTTTTCTGAAAAGCCAAAAACTCCTCCTCACTCGGCATATTAGCCTCATATGCCCTACTCTCAGATAGCATCCTTTGAAAGGCATCTGTGCCACTTGCCCATTCTTCTTGGTCCTCATAGTCGATGCCATCTATGAGGTCGTCATCATCAAAGCAATAAAATCATTAAATTCAGAAATCATTTATAAGAGATCATATCTCATCTTCTCTGAGATCCATTACGTCTCCGATATCGTTAACGGACATGTTAGACACACATGCATCATACAAAGAGATAATACTCTTATGACCCTCTCCAGCTAGCCAGCATCCGTGTTTTGATTTAGGCAAATTTGTTCGTGGTGTATTGGCTGGATCTGCTCCATCAAGAATCTATACGAACCGCGACAAGAGAGTCTTATAAGAAAAAATTATAAATTATAGATTAAAAAAGTAGACGGCTAAATATGCATCACTGGACTTACCGAAACTATGAAATCTCCCCAATGTGCAATTTTGACACTCCACCAACTCATCCAGCTGTCCATCGATGGTAGGTCAGTGTCCCTCACTTTTCCATTCCGCCACCATTGTCGAATCAACCTATATTGTGCCAGTGCCTCCTCTTTTGTGGCAGATGTTCTCCATTGCTTTGTGCTCTGCTTGATGATCTTTTAGAACAAACTTCTTGGTATGCATATGCAGGCTACGATCATTCTCGTCCAGTCATTTCATTTTCTAGGCTCCATTGAATACAGTGCGGACTGCTCTCCAATTTGCTTGTGCCTCATCTGCCATGAACCCGTGTTTGTTTTCTTTTGCCCCACACATTCCATAATAGAGTTTAATAAATTCCAAAATAGTACTTGAGACTTGGTGTCTTCTTCTTTCATCTCACATGTGGCTATTGTCAATAGTTCTTGGATACTACAAATTACAAATTCAGCGAGTATCGGTGCCACCTAGTGTGAATACATAATATAGGTATCAGACAACATGTATACCTTGGATCATACACATGGCACCCCATTGTTGTCCAATTGAGGACTCGTCTAGTATGATCGAATTGTACCCATGCATTCCTCATATCACCATTGCTAGTTCTCTGCATTCAAATCACAAGATCCACACCTGATGCAGGCCCCTTTGTGGACATCTTAAAACCAAGCAGCACTCATCAGCGGGACCCTATCATGGGAATCTACTACCATGAAAAAACTCATACATTTTTCTTTAGCAACAACAAGCTGTCCAGACCATCTCTTAAAGGATGAGAGAAATTTCGAACATTGGTTACCATTTTCCGCAACATGTAGAAAAAGAAACAACAAGCGAATGAATATGACATGAAAAGAAGTGAAGATTTGCAAATAGACCTTGAAATACTTGCTCAAGCAGGAAGACACCTTCTGCTCTCCACCAGGGGAATGAGCTCCTCTAGAAAGTTTGTGAGCTCCACATCGCCAACACCCTCTTTTTCCTTTTTATCTTTCTTGAGCATTGATAACATGATCAGCTCCTTCGCTATGCTCATTTGCAGTTTTCTTGGACCGACACTCCTGTCTGCTCAAACCACCCTAGCAACCAAAGACCTTGTTCTCTCGATGCTATGCTTTGAGGTTTTGGGTTGCACTTCATGTGTATGTTCTCCTTTGTGTATCATCAATCTGGTGAGACTATGATCTCTTGGCATCACATAGTACACAATGCATGAACATGATCCCACACAAACTGCAGCCTTTTTACAAAAGGCACATGTGATGGACCCAGCACCATGAGCCATTATGCCAGTAGCACACTTCCTTTTTAATGTTCTCTTAAAAAACGTGTTGTTCATTTTCTCGTTGTTTAGGTAATGGGGACATTTCATTGACACTCCAACATTCCAGCATAGTAACTAATTCAGATGACCCCTTCAAACAAAACATTACTCATCACAGCCTCTGTCCATATGTGTCCATCGTATTTTTGCTCCATACCATCCATCACACTGGTTTTTCCATGCGTGGGAGGGAGTTCAAAGATCACATCCACATTATGAATCCTGGGAATCTTGCATACAGATAGATGTGTCTTTATTTTTCCAAGTAGTTTTCTATAGTGTTTGTTCTTGGCTTTGACATAATACATTGAAGAACACTTTGTCCTATACAGTTGTGGTTGAGGGTGTTGTGTCTCCAAGAGTCATTGGGCCATCGGTTGTGATTGAGGGTGGTATGTCTCCAAAAGTCGTCGGCCCATTCTCATCTAGGCTATCGAGGTCAATTGTTTGCGGGTAGCTATATTCCATTGCTTTAGACTAGCACTTTTGAAAGTTATGATTTCTTACTGTTTCGGATGAGAATGGGCTATCAACATCGATGTTAAAAAAGTTTGGGTATTCTTTCTTGTTAGTGATAACCAGATACTGTGTTGATAGTGACTCTTTGAAGATATAGTGGTTGTTTCCCTCGATGTCCTTATGGCTTGTCAATGGGACTATCGTTCTGAGTTTGGTATTAGCTTCACCCATAACATTCAAACTTGAAAATGACATGCCATTGTCTAGTTTTTGCTCTAAAAATTTTCTGCTTACAATAAGTCTTCCATCCATAAACTGTAATTTCAAGGGAGCAACATTGTTGCCATCAAATTGCAAGATGGCTTCCATCACACCTGGTAAAAGTGAACATGTATGAGGAGAGAACATATTTGGGTTTAGGGAAACCACCACATTTCTTAGTCTATGTTGCACAAGTAGAAAGTAGCACTTAAGAACAAATACATTGGTATATGTGATGTTCTGGTCCGAGCTCAGCTACCACCATCCACTCTAATGAAAAGTCGGACGACGGACATTGTTGGAGGAGGATCGTCATACATGATAATTCTCAAACTGATGTGATAAATTGGACTGAGGCACTAGCCACGATAGATTGTCTTCAGTTTGATGTTTCATTAGATGAGCAATCCCCCAGGCAAAGGTCAGCCATTAACCCATTTTTTGATAAAGACAATATCTCGATCAACAGATTATAGCTACCAATGAAGAAATCTAGTGAGGGCCATCAAGATTCCGTTTCACTTTTCATGATGAGACTAGAGGTTATACCTTAGGAACCACTGCAAGGAGTATGCAATGAAAAATAAATAGAAGTTCTTCAGGTGTTTACCTTGGAAGAAAGTCGAGAGTATGAGGATGAGGATTTCCTCCGATATATAGATCCTGACCATTTCAAGCTTGCACCAAAAACCCAAAACACTAGATTCACAAGAGCTTCTAGCGATCACAGATCTAATCGAAACTGCAAAGCCCCAAAAGGCAATATTGTTGTATGCTAAATGGATATAGTGGTCTATGGAGCATCATGATCCCACATTATCCAAAATTATTGTTTTATATTGTAAAAACATTTCAATTTTTATACATGTAAATGTGCTATAGTGCCTAAATTCATGTAAAGGCCTATTTGCATCTTGTAATTTCACTTTTAGGTTAGAACTTGCAACGTTTTGTGCGACGTTCTATAGACACATTCAGGCCAATGATTGTTCTTATAAGGTCGACACTTCATGCCATTGTACACGCGCACAAATTTGAGTATCAATAGAGAGAAGAGAGCCAGTTTCCATAAGCTTGAGCGTTCTTTCCCCCTACCATCTCTTACAACATTACTTCTTATCAATTGAGTGAATACACTCTGAATGATCTGTAACTGTTTGTGATACTTGTCTGTCTGTGTCACATATATTTTTCATTTCTTACTGAATTTCAGTTACTCTAACTTGGATTTTCAAGCGTCAACAAAGAGTGACAATTCTAACTAATGTTGGCAAGGAATTAGCCGAAGTTGTAAGCATAACCATAAGCAATACTTCTTTCAATTCTGAATGAACTATGTGTTCAGATAATGAACTTGACTGATGCTCTGTTCTATTTGCTTCCGGTGATAAGAACTAATTCTCTGTGTTTGATCAAGAGGAATCATTAGCCAATTCGATTCTGTTTGATGAATCTATTTATAAGGATTGCTTATTGATATCCTAACAGCCTGGAAGATGAAGTAACATTTATAATCACAGACCTTGACCAAATCGTTTCACCATTGGTGTTTCTAGATGCCAATTTACCCAAATATCTTTGGATAACTAGATATGTTGCTATAGTATAGATATCTTTGGATAGCTAGATATGTTGCTATAATATTACACATCACATTCCGTTCACCTTCTTACATACCTTTACCAATTCAACACCTCCTTGAGGTTCTACTTCTATCTCAAGTACTATGTCATAAAGATCATGAGGTACAAGCAAAGACTCCATTCGAACTTTCCAAATAGCATAATTAGTGGATGTGAGCCTTTCATTAGCCTTAAGCAAAATAGCACCCATTGATGCCATACATAAAAAGAGTAGGAGGAGATTTTGTGATACAAACTATTTTCGTAGATGATTCCCTAATGATAGGAAATTCCTTGACGTTGATCAAAGACATGAAAATTCAGATTTCTAAAAACTATGAAATCACAGATCTAGGAGAAACAACAAAATGCCTCGGGCTGAGATCTGAAGAGATCGAACAAAGGGCAAAATACACTTGAGTCAGTCAAAATATGCCAGAAAGGTTCTCAAGCAGTATCACATGATAGACTACAAGGAAAAGACCACACCAATGATAGTGGAGCCAAGTTGACGAAGCAAGATTGCCCACAAACGGAAGAGGAAGAATAGAATATGGCAGGTATACCCTACCAAAATTTAATCGGTAGTCTGATGTACCTTACAATTTGTACCAGACCCGATCTAGCTTTCTCTGTTTACGCCTTGATACCATTCTCTTCCAATCCTAGCATGGCATATTGACAAATGGCAAAACGAATCCTACAATATCTGAAGGGTACCCAAAACATGGGATTAACCTACAGAGCTGAAAACGAAAAAAAAAGATTTGATCTTGGTCGGTACTGTCATTATAAAAAAATACTCTATAACTGAAAAGAATCCAAATTACTAGATTCCTGTATGGAACACCTTCTATCTGAATTACTTTGCAAGATTTAAATCCAATTGCAAAACAGAGATGGTTTCATAAATGGATTATTTGTCTTGCACTACTTTTCCTTTCGAATCCTCGAAAATTCTAATTCACACTGGGGAAAAGGAATCCAAATTCCTAGAGGCAGTCTTCTTAAATAATTCCCAATTTTATTCTCACTTGCAATTAGTTATAATTCAGGAATTGAATGTAAATTAAATAATTGGATCACTAAGACCAGCAATCATCTACATATCAGACTTCCACTCTTTTCTCCCCTTCCAAAAATGGTTCAAGTTAACAAAACCCCAAATTTGTACTAGGAAAAAGTTCAATTTGGTATCACTTACTTTAGCACTATCACCCTGACAGTTTTGATTTGCTCATTGAGTGCCGCACTTAATCCCTCGCAAATCCCCTTATAGATCAGCATAGAACTATTCTTCTGGATTTACATTATTCTTGGTCCTTATTGATCCCTTGAATAAGAAATGCTCTTTAATTGATAGATTCACAAAATCTTCAACTGAAACTGAAGGTTACAGTGATCTTGACAATCAACTGATTTCAACTCAGTAAGATCATTCACTTTATAAGTCATTTATGTTTGATCAGTAACCAAATAATGGGAACAAATCGAAAACGTCCATGGTTTCTTCAAATTTTACTTAAACTGGGCTTTTCATGTTCCATTCAATATGGACCTAAACTGTGAAAATCGACCAAACATTGACTTGACAGTTTTACAGTTACCATCACATATTGGAAGGCTTCTGAAACCTCCAGCATGCATCCTACGTGACATGCAATGATTTCAAAAAAAAATCAATTTTTACGTAAATTGCCAAGAAACTGGGAAATTAGCACTGGGATTCACAAAATAAGTTCGAAATAGACCAACTGTGAAAATCGATTATAATGATCGATTTATCAATTCACAGGCACTGTCACATATCAAATTCGACATGCACTAATTTTTTTGAAAAAATGAAAAAAATCCCGTAATTAGCTTAGCCACTAAGAAATCTGCTTTTTGAACTAGAATTGACAAAAATAGCTTCATGCAAAAAATCTTCTGATCAATCTACTGATTACAGATGCAACATGCATCCATGCATGCATACAAGTCTATCCATACATTTTCATCAATAGACAAGCACTACATTGAGTTACAAGCATGCATGCATTAGAACATTTCAAAAATTTTGCAAATTTTAGTTCAAAAATTGCCAAACTTCCGACACCCATAACTTTCTCTACAGGACACCGAATTGGTCTCTGTAAAGCATAGTACAGAGGGAGACTGGGTATACAAGGCAGTTGCCGCATCATCTTGCACCCCTGGCTTCACACGTGCGAACAATAAATGCATGAAAAATAGGTAGGAGAGCGCACTTTTGTGGAGAGGAATCTTCAAAAACACACCCCAACCCAAAAAGCCTTGGATCAGAGGCTACAAGCACTCTACTAAGGTTCATTAGAGAGGCAGAGAAGCTTCTAACAGGTCCAAAAAGCAATCATATGCTTAGATCATGCAAAAAATGCATTTTTGGCCTCCTTCAACAAGCAAAACTTCAACATGATAATGTCTAATGCTCACCTATCCAAATTGGATGCATTATGGCTCAAAAAAGATGCAATCCATCATATCTTTAAGCTTGTAACAAGAACCAACAGGTTCAGACCCCCAATTGAGAGGTATTCATGCTAAAAAATCATAAAAAATACACTAATTTTTGGTGTTTTGAGCCCCCTAATGGTGTCTAATCCCATCCAAACTTCATGAAAGCTCAGGGACAGCTTCATTACATCTCCGAAAACGTTCACACCAAGTCTTGGCTGAGAATTTTGAGATCTACTCCAAAATTAGTCCAACATAAAAAAACCTTGGTTTTTGACCAATTTTGACCAAAATTTACTGGTTGACTAAACTGCTTGGGTTATCCTCAAGTTAAAGTGATCTTGGGACTCACAATTAGGTTTGGTGCCTGTTATGCTCTGGACTCTCATATTGACAAGTTCAAACATGAGACTCATCAAGCTATGGTGATGAGAAGGAGACCGAAATCCTTGATATGCTCTGCAATTTTTTATAATGAGAGGGAAGACGATGGCACATGGATTGCCTGTGAATATCATAAAGCTTCTTGGGTACTGATGCATCCATCGGCAAGAGAGGCTTTTTGCCAAAAGAAAAAGGCCAAGTATACATATAGATCTTATTGGAAAGGGTGGATTATTGATTTCAAAGTTTCTCTAGGAGGACAAACCATTTCAGAGGTGCTTATTCAACATGTTTATATGCATTCAAAACATTTTTAAAATGTAATAGTATTTATGAATGGGAGCTTATTATGATTTTGTATTGCAGATCTATATCCTTTAGATATACATGAATGGGAACTTGTGGCGTCTCTTTCAGATATTATAGTGTCATCCATTCAGAATTTGGAAAATTGCAATATGGAGGACGAATGGCAAAAGAACTTGCAGATTCTGATATTTTTTTATGATGCAATGTATATTCTAGACATAAATGGAGGAATGGAAAAACTAGAGTGTATACCTCTACCTAATTTTCAAGATAATGTGTGGTGGATTGCAGTAAATGACAATATAATATAGTTTTCTCGTTCCAAGCTATATAATGATGTACAAAAGTCACTCAAAATTAGTACTGGATCAAGAAATGTTCACTTAAGTTGGTTTGTTCCAATGTCAATGTTTGTCAGCTCTTTTCAAACATGGAGGTGTGTTGAACCCCCACATTGTTTGTTTGCAAAAATATATCAGATGATTTTTCATTCAAATTCATGGACAAAGGTTGGGATATAAAATCCACTGTAGATATAGAATGTAGAATCAAACATTCATCCATAACATTTAGATACAGTATAGAAAAGCAAATGCTTAGTATGGTGTTTCATTATCAAAGACGGAAAAAACACAATGGTACTTGGGCCCCATTAGATCAAGATCTAAACAGCATTGGACACACTGATCGTATATGCATTGATATCATGGCAAATGGAGATTTACTTACTACTATTGAGGTTGAGTAGGACTGGACCTTATTCTACATTAGAATGGAACAGACACTTTTACAACAAGATATTCGCGAATATTTCAGCTTTATATTGAATGGAAGATTGGTATGTGAAATCTATGAATTTGTATATCAATCTGTATTCATTATCCTTTTTGTCAATATTCGGATCACTAACTATAATTTGATAAATGTATGTTTGTGCAGATACGTAAAAGACATGAAGAGAAAATCAAATACAAAGTCATCGCAAGGTCCTGTAAGAGCCCTTCTTGCGGTCTATAGTGGCCTTTATAAGAGTAGCACAAAGACCCGCAAGATCATCACTTACGGTCTCTAGAGAAGGCGTGTTCCGAGGCCCCGCAGAAGGGTGACCACAAGGTCCCGCAAGAACATCACTTGTGGTCATTAGCAGTTTTCAAAAGGAGAAATGTCACAGCCTTCACGCTCAACTGCTCTCATGACTGCAAGTCACAATCTACCTTCTTGTACTTGCATCTACATTAATATAAAATTGTATATATATACATATATATATCATGCATTGATTCTTTTTTTTAGACTAATTGTCAGAATAAGCTCATAGTTGTTATCAGAACGCAATTCTTTCTTGTGAACATGCAACTTCGCTCACAATTGTTTTGTGCTCAAAGCATCCATCTGACTTGTATCTTTGTACATCAATCTGAATCAATTACTCTTGTTATTGCGTTCAAATTTTGTCAGTGTTGTATTTTTGGCTATTTCGATTTCTTTCTGACCTTCTAATCATTTTGATCGATTGTCTAATCTTTCAATTCCACAAATGCAAATAGATTCATCGTGTATCCCTACGTGATCAGAGTTGCACAATGTATAACACCGAGGAAAACATGATCAATGATCCTGGCCTACCAAATCCTGTGCATTCGCCCATAGAATCTATTTTTCCCAGCATGGTATCAAAGCATTGATTAATATCAGAGCTATCTTTGTAGTTCGATAAGCTTCCCACAAAACCAGATTCTATCATCTGATAGAATAACCATTTTTTTTTTATAAATAGCATTAGATTTTCCTTCTTAAGTCATTGATAGCCATCACTATCACTACGTCTTGATCGTCTATGATAGATCTAACAATGGCCATTTATAGCAATAGGTTCTTGAGCTACTTGATGTGATTCTGTAGCAAATCACCATTCATCATCTTGAGGGAAAAAAATCTCCTTCTGAGGTGTAGCTTGGAAGCTATGTCTCGCACACCGTACAATGTGCTCAAGATGTCTCTAACTTCCTTTGAGGTCTAAGATTCAGAGACGTGGCCAATTTGTGTGTATAAAATGTTGAGGATGATCAACGCGAAGGCCTTGCCATCCTTCGCTTCCATCGGGAGATTGCAGCGTCGTTTGCATCGAGGTTTGCCTCTGGATAGGTGACAATATCATAAAATTTCTTAGCCATCAATATAGCTTTCATCTTAAATTTCCATAAATGATAATTGGATCCATCAAGCTTGTCCACGATGGGACTGGCTTTCCCTTGGAAATCCATGTGGAAGTTAGTCTAGTGATGACACTACTTTTAAGTTTGTCAAGCTCATATAATAACTAGATAATGATCATCACAACACATCCAGAGCTAACTTTATTGCGAGCCATTATGATGTTGCTACAAGAAAATACTAGAAGGAACGAATCCTCTAGTTCTTCAACAGTCAACTCTCATGCCCTATATACACACAATCGCTCAAGTAACCAGAGGAAGAAAGGCACGAAACAAGCAAAGTCAAATCACAAGTCAACGCAATGTCAAGAGAAGTCGAATCCCACAACCAACAAGAAGCTATTTTGTAGATATTGCAAACGAACCAACCACGAGATCCAAGATTGTCATAGTCGGCAAGCCAAGAACAACAAAGGGCAATCGAACCAAATGGAAAATGTAGCTTCAGAAGCACCTCAACCCAATCAAGAAGCGGATCAAGATACATTCATGACAAGCCATCAAAAAGCATAGGCCGACAATTCATGGTTCCTGGATTTCAGAGCCAGTCAACACATGACCAATCATATCAGTTGTTTTGAATCCTACACGTTGATGTGAATCTGCTCAGTCGAATTTGGATAATCGTCATTCATTGATGTAGGTGCAGATGGAGCCGATCAGGCCGAGCAAAGCTACTGCTTCATACCGACAATCAACCCTCCTTCGAACTATAGACTGACACTATATATTTGATGTAAAAACTTTATAAGCAGTAGATAATGTTAATCAACTAAGATTGAGAAATAATGGAAGTATAATCTACTAATAGCAGGCACCATAGAATCATTCACAGATTATACACACAATGAGCAAATTCTTGCAATTCTTCTATATTATCAGAATCGAGTTTACAATAACAAAAACTTTCGGGCACTGTCTATTTCCTAGATCAGCACATCTACGCAAGAGAGGAGTTCTCTCTCATGAGTAAAACTAGCTACTGCTAATTTGTATGTCTGAAGTGTGACATGTGTGTTTGCTATCGCATGACTAACACTCATCCACTACCTCGTCTGTATCCGATCTCCAATATATAATAGGTTGGGTCTGATTACAAGACTTGATTAGCGAACCATTACAAGATAGTTTAAACTAGAAACACTAGCTAACTATGTCTTGCTACTTTGCTTAACTACATGGGCTTAACGACTGAGTCGTGACATTCAAATTGTCATGCTCATCGAGCCTTGATCTCAATGTCAACATACACAAGTTTTCACATTTTTTGTTGAGTACTTTGGGCTTCAGCCTTCAAGGACTTCGTGGGTGACTGCAATCTTCTTTGTTGCAGTTGTTATGGCTTGCCTTCGTTGCCTTTGGGACTTCTTCCTTCAGGAGTTCGGCCTTCGGCCTTTGTTGCCTTCGCTTGTTGACCATATGTTGGTGCCTTGTGGTTTTCTAGCGGTTCCCTGGCTTCGTTGGTCTTTGCAACTTTGACTCTATGGTGCACTTCCATCGAAGCCATTTGCATAACTTAGTGGTTGTCTGGGGTGGCCTTCTTTGAAACCATTGGCATTGTGGTTGTAGGCGATTGCAATTTCTGCCTATGGGCAGTTCTTGTGTATTTGTGCAAATAGTGGCTCACAAGCTAGCAAAGCTTTGTGGGTAGAAACTTCATGTTTCTTCATCTCCCTCTCAAAGCGTGCTAGTCTTGTGGTTCCCAGACTAGCCCTCTGCCTTTCAAACATTGCCTTACCTAAGGGCTTAGAGAAGATATCACCATCATCTTGGTTGGCATAAAAATGGTCTACAACTCGTTTCTCTCAACCAGATCTCTAATCAAGTGATACTTGATAGGAATGTGTTTCGTTCTTAAGTGAAACACAAAATCCTTTTTTAGATGTATTGCAGATGTATTGTCCATGTGTAGGATTATTGGTTCATTGATGCTTTCTCCCAAACCATCTACAAATTGTCTGAGCCATGTCAGCTCATTAGCCATTTTGGTTGCAGCAACATATTCTACCCCGCAGGATGATTGGGCAATTATTGTCTGCTTTATGTTGATCCAAATAACAGCTGCATTGGTTGCTATCGTGCATCCTCCTGAGACGCTTTTGGAATCATCTTTGATTAATGCCCAGCTTGCATCACTATAGGACTTTGTTTGAAGTCTTGCATTTCGAGAATAGCAAAGTCCATAGTCCTTTGTGCTCTGCATGTACTACATGATTCTCTTTGTAATCTTCCTATGTGTTAGTCCTGGATTTATGTTAAATTGGCTCAATTTGAAAACTGCATAAGCAATGTTCGGCCTTGTATTATCTGCCAAGTACATCAAAGTACCAATAAGCCTCCATGAGAGGCTTGTTCTTCCTCTCAGCAACACCATTGTGTTGTGGTGTGTAGGTTGTTGTCTTCTTGTGAATGATTCCTTGGTTGTTGCAAAAAATAGCAAATCGGTTGGAGATGTCTCCTCCTCTTCTTTCGGTTCTGATCTGTTGGACTTTCTTCTTTGTCCACTTTTCAGCCCTGTTTACATACTCTGCAAACTTATTGAGACCTTCAGACTTGTTGTGGATGAAGTGGACAACAACAAACTTATTGAAGTCATCAGTGAAGGTGATATAATATCTCGATCCTCTTACTAAGAGCACTCCAAACTCGGTAGACTCGAATGTTTATTTCAAGTTTGTATCGAATTTCTTCATCATCATTACATCGTATGTGATGATACTTTATTGTTCAACAATCATCTGAATTTGTTAAAGGATACCAAATGCATATTAGCTTAGGAATACAAGATGACAGATATGGGTCCTACATACTACTGTCTTGGAATTCAGATTTTTTGAATTCGACAGCAGGCATATTTTCATGAGCCAACAGAGATACCTTACCAATGTGTTGAAGAAATATGAGATGGCCAAGTGCAAACCAAGCCACTTCCCACTCGACCCTAGTTTGAAGCTATCAAAGGAGCAATGTCCAAAATCCGAGTCCGAGAAGGAGGAAATGAAGAAGTATACATTTCACTCCATAATTGGTTCATTGATGTATGCTATGCTCCATTAAGGGAGTTTTGAGCTCCAAAAGGACCCCTTAAGAATTCGTGCAAGATGTAGTTTATACTATTAAAATATTATAGAACTAATACTTTTGACTTGCCATAACTTTTTAATCGTAGCTTAGAAGTATGTCATGTAAATATCTTTGGAAAGCCCTTGTTGAGCGCTTTCCAATGCACCAAACTTCGCTAAATTCGGACTTGTCACTAAAAAGTTATGCCATTTTTAGTATGGAATCAAAATGTGGACTCAAAAAGTTACGTTACGTAGATTTCAAATTTGAGTGTTTTGATTGGTCCATGTGTAAGAAAAAATTGAGAAAAAACATAAAAAGAATCTTTACAAAGGGTCTTTTTTGGATTTAGAGCTCCTCTAATGTGTTGTGTCTTTGAATTAAATAGGCTGATTTGATTTGATCTTTGAATTATTGATACAAATTGGAATCAAACTTCAAAACTTCAAAGATCTGGATTCAACATCACATAGAAACGTCACCACAATATAGGCAAAGGATGAATATTTACGCAGGATTCAATTCTTCATGTAGTTTTTGGGATAAAAAAGTTATTTACAAACTTATAATACAGAGAGGGGTCATATCCACTAAGACAAAATCCGAGTGACATGAGATAGGAGTTGAGCCTTGCATACCAAGACCTTGGTGCTTGTTTTAGTCCATAGAGACTTTTGAACAAAAAACAAACTTTTGATTCTTTACCTTCTTTCACAAATCCAGGTGGTTGCTCCATGTAAATCTCCTCCTCAAGATAACCATTGAGAAAGGCATTAGAAACATCAAAGTGAAACATCCTCCAATTGTGATAACATGCAAGAGATATGAGTATTCTGATTGTTACCATTTTCGCAACTGGTGCGAAGGTGTCTTCATAGTCAAGACCTTTGATTTGAGAGTAGCCTTTGGCACAAAGTCTTGCTTTATATTTGTTGATAGATCCATCATTATTATACTTGATTATGAAAACCCATTTACATCCAATCACATGCATGTTGTTTGGTGGCTTCACAAGCTCCCATGTGTTGTTTGACATCAAGGCTTCAAACTCTTGGGCCATTGCTTCAACCCACATCTTGGATTGAAGTGCTTCTTGGACATCTTTAGGCTCTTCATCTGATGTGAAGAGAGCAGGATAGGAAGTTTCACCTTCCACTTGCCTTCCTTCCACATCATATGTGAGCCTTCTTGGCTCAGATCTTTCTCTTGTAGATTTTCTTGGGGTAGGTGCTTGAAGTTGCTCCTCCTCAAGCCTCGGCCTCACCACTTCCTGAGCAGCATCAAGATTGATGATTGTAGATCTTGCATGAGACTCCTTGATTTGTGCTTCATCCAAGTTAAACTTCTAATCTTCATGAAATATCACATCTCTACTTACAACATTCTTGTTAGTAGAGGGAAGATATACTTTGCATGCCTTTTTAGTAGATGCATATCTTACAAAAAATTTGTCAAGAGAAGTAGGCTAATTCTATTCTAGAAAGATTTCATATGGTAGATGCAAAAGCTATTGATACACCTATGGAATCTCATGTAAAGCTAACTATAAGAGGTAATGAAAGATCCTTTGAGGACATTACTCTCTATAGGAAGCTAGTTGGTTCACTCATCTATCTAGCCATTACTAGACTAGATCTAAACTATTGTGTTGAAGAAGCATCCACTTGATCTTGCCCTTTAGACCACTTACTTTTGGTTTTGCCCTTGAATTTGCCCTTTGTAAACATAGCATCCTCTTGAAGTGTCGATGTAGATCCACTTCTTGCTTGAAGCCTATATTCCTCATTGATCAAGATCTCTTGAAGATCCATCAAACTTGGCAAATTCTTTTGAATAGCAATACTTTGAACAATGTTAGCATGAGCATCCAACAAGCCATTAAGAATCACTTGAATAAGCTCTCCTTCCTTAATGCTTTCGTCTATGCAAGCTAACTCATCACTCAATGCTTTCATTCTCAAAACAAAGTACTTGGAATTTCTTTATTCTTTTGCAAACAAGAATAGATTTGCCTTCTTAGAGCCAACACTCTAGAAGTACACTTGGATTCATAAAGCTTCTTCAATGAATTCCAAGCTTCCAAAGATGATGTGCACTTACCAACTTCCTTGAGAAGTTCATTGGTAACATTCATCTTAATCATGTGTAGAGCCTTGTTGGCCCTCTTGTCATACCTCAATTGATCTTGTTGTGTTGCTAGTCTCTCCTCCAAACCTAAAACAATATCCAAAACATCATTCATCTCAATAAGTGACTGCATCCTCACTTTCCACAATGAATAGTTACTTGAGGTAAGCCTATCATTGGCTTCCAACATGACTCCAATTGAGGGTACCATGTAGCAATGACTTGATCTTCTCTTTCAACCTGTTTTAATGCACAAAGTACTCCTTTGAACAGCAACAAATGCTTTCAAAAAAAATCACCAAGATTTGAAACTATCTTACAAATTCTCTTCTAGCACTTATCTAAGCAAATCAACACATAGAATCATGAAATATTGATCAACCCATGATCTATCCTCAATCTAATGACTTTTGCCACTTCCTAAGATTGAAACACACTCAAATGAAGTCCAGCAACCTCACTATCTAGAGAAGCAATCAAAATTAGGGTTTTGACAAAATCACAAAAAATTGACTATTCCAAATCTACATGCAAATGCTGAAAATTTGATATGCAATCTATAAGCCACCACTTAGGCTGAACAATCAACCAAAAATCGAACAAATTCAGTATGTGCATTCAAAAATCGGAATTGATTAAGTAGATTGACCTATATAGTGTTTTGATCTACAAAAGATCCAATCTACAAAAGCAAAAAACTCGATTTTGGTGTAGAATCCTCTCTAGCATGCTCTAGACTTGATATCTTCACCAAATCATTCGATAGATCTGATTTCCTCCTTCATAACCTGAAACACAAGCTCTAATACCATGTGAAAGATTTCAGATCCTTAAGATCCAATCTACTTGAATGATCTTTGGCTAGAAACAGAAATACACTACCAATTTCACCAATGTAGAAAAATCAGCATCTACACACAATTTGAGATGCAAACACTAATAGAACTTGATCAAACTTGAGAGAAATGATAAAGTATTGTTTCTGTCCATACAAAACCAGCAAGCTATTGTATTTCAACATGTGGATCCAAAAATAACAAATATAGATCATTCTACACATAGAATTGCAAGCAATCACCAAGATAGTGCACCAATGGATAGTAGAACCCAAGAGAACCATGTATAAGCATGAAATGAGATAGATAAGAGAGAAGAATACTCTCTCCATGAGTTACATCCTTTTATAACAGGTCCAAACCCTATTTGGCCACTTAGCTTTCCCACTAAAATGCTAACCTTACTAATTTTGGGTCTAGATTCAATGTACCCAACTATTCAAATTTGAATCTACTCAAACTCACATTCTAACTTTCCCACACTTTCAAAAAGTATTTATTTAAATGAAATTTAGACTAATGATTTTTGAAAAGTCAATCTCTAAGTCTAAAACAAGTTTTGGCCTCAATATGCCAAATATGGAAATATAGCAAAAATGTGATGAAGCTAGTTGAATCTTTCACAGTATCTTACGGACACGATCAATTGCCTCTTCTACACTTTTTCAGATTGGTATCACATATATGAGGGCACAATATTGAAAATGAAAAATCATCTATCTTGACTTTAGGCTTTGGTAAAAGGTTTTTCTATGTGTATGTAATTGTTGGTTGATTCTGACGAATCCCCAAGATACTCGGACAGAGCAACTCAAGAGCACCTCTCACCTTAGACCGAGGAGTTCTCTAAGAACACGAGACTAACGAAGACTGAGAGCTGAGTATGAGAGGCGAGAAATGCTAGTTAGAAATGACAAGCAAGAACTGTGCAAGCCTCATGGTGAATCCCGAAAGATGGAATGACCATGTAGAAACTAGTATTTCTAGGCAATGTAATAAATGCAAGTAGACCCCTCTTAAATAAAGTAGAGTGAACCACCTTTTGATGGTGACCTCTAGTGGAGAGCATTATTCCACTTGTAATTTTTGTAATGTGAAAATGCCACTAGGATGCCACCTAAGGAGCTCTTTTGCTTATTTAAGAGACTCCTTCTTTGTGAAGAGGAGCTTTTTGCATTGTATCTACTCCATGCCTAATAAGAGATTTTCCATGAGTTTGATGCTACACTAAGCTCCTTGATCATGATGGTTTTCTTGAGTGATGCCCCTATGATCATGCCCTTCCATTCATATTGTGTGTGGTTGTGGACTTAGAGTGGATTAGTTTTCATGCTTTCCTAGTTGTGGATTAGATTTCCTTTCTGTTTGGTGGATTAGTGTAGGTTGCAAGCAACCAAGAGCATGAAATTCCAACACCTTCTCAACCAGTTCAAGCACCTACTAGTGACACAAGTTCAATTTATAGATCAGACTCCAAACAAAAAGAAAAATACAAGAGAGACTTGAGATCCTCACCTGATTTAACGAATCGTCAAAAACAGTTGATTACAAAATCTGAAATGCGAAAGGTACGAAATATTATTTGCTGCTCATCCTATTGTTTGCAAAAGCTAAGTATCAGAGAAATTGAAGAATTAAGATCAAACTTCTTTTTACGAAGTAAGGATGAGAGAAATTACTATTTGTGTGCAACAGTGAGGCCGGACAAAAATTCATTTTCGTATTTTTTAAATGCTTTGGAGATTTGTTGCAAAGCTTAAAAAGCAGTTCACGCAATCGAAAACTCACGGCTTCAACAAATGCATGCACGACTTCAGAAAGACCCAACATTACGGGGATCCTTACAAGGTTGAACTGTTTCTCCAGATGTTTTAAATGCAACTGCTTGGCTAAAGCATTTCATATATGAGCATGGAAAAAAATTGCCTAATTTCTTATATTTTCACTTGCCGGCTAATTTTACAAAATTAAAAATATTTTTGATGTACAAAGAGTTTGCAAAAACAAAAAATGTTCCCTATTTGAGTTACATTTTCTTAGAATTTAGAAAAGAGATTTTGGACTGATAAAGATTTTCAAAAATACACGAATGATAGTATGCTCCACTTGCGAGTTGTTAAAGTCTACAAAACAACTTGCAAAGACCAATGACGAGAAAGATAAATATTAATCAGATTTGTCATTCATTTTAATACTTTTTGTTTTGAAAAAATTTATGTTGCAGTCTTTTTGAACACCATTATGGTATTATCTTTATTTTATTAAATAAGTGAATCATTGTATTTTTAGTGGATGCTACAAAAGCTCTTCAACTGCACACAGATCAACAAACAATTGACAGACAAAAGTTGGCCAAGCATCGAAAGAAATGTTTGGAATATCCACAAAAATATCTGGGACTTGTTATTGATGGCATGGATCAGAAGAAAATAATGTTGCCTCATTTTGTCAGTGTCCAAAAATTTGAACGAGGCAGATTTTATTCAGGTTCATCTCATTGGAGCACTAATTATCCCAATGTTCGAAATGATCCAAATTTGACGATCACCATTGTACATATGATAATTTTCGAATTTGGTGAAAATCTTTCAGAAATACTTTATTTGCAACTTGACAACACTGCTAGGGAAAATAAAAATCAAACTGTTTTGGCATACTTGTCTATGCTAGTAGAGAAAAAAATTTTCAAAAAAGTAAAAATAGGATTTTTGTTGGTAGGACATACCCACGATCAAATTGGTCAAATGTTTAGTTGCTTTTCTAAGAGGTTGAGACGCAAGACAAAAAATGGATCGCTTTTCCATCAAATAGTAGCTTTGATCCTTGGCCGCAAGAGGGATCAAATTCCCATTGTGTATGCCAGGTAGGATCTCTCTTCTAAACAAATGATCCATTTTTCAAAGCCTTTCTGCAATAGCTGGCATGGTTGGTAGGAAGCAAAGTCTGCAAACACCATTTCATGGAAAAAAAATTTGAGCTGAGTGATGGCTTAGATAGAGTTGAATTATTAATTTCTTCCATTGATGTAGTTATGATGTGGACAAGAATGATCTGTTACCCACGATTTTTTCAAGTGGCTAATCATGGCCATTACCCTCCTAAGATCAGAGACCAGAATGTGTTGGTTTCTCTTAACCGACATTCGAACGATCTTGCTTTTTAAGTCAGCTCTTTTGGGATATTCATTGAGCAATTTGTGTAAAGTTGTGCTCGGAGCAAAATTAGCTACTCTTAAAGCTATTTGTCAGATCAAAATACTATCAACACGATGACATTTGTTTTGAGACTTTGATCTGAAAAAGAGTAATCTTTTTTGGTGTTTTATAATGATCCTAGTTTTAGCTCAAAATCATGGATTTTTTTAATAAATCTCTAAATTTTGTTTTAAAAAAAAGCCAAAAAAAATGCTTATTTTGATTAATTTTTTGACAATCTCTTTCTCTTGCCCTTTGGATCTATTTGCAACATTTTGAGTTCGTACCTTCCCAAAAAAGCATTCATTGAAGTGGTGTGCAACCAATGGACACGTAGTACTTTTGTTTGATTGCTATTTTGAATAAAACCAAGTACTTTGGCAATCCAAAATGGATGTCCTTCATTGTTTTCTGAAGCTAGAAGTGCAACAAGGCTTCCAATTGGGATTTCATTCAAATCACAGTGCCATTTCATTTTTGCAGCTTTTACACTTTGCCTATTCTTCCTTGAGCCCACATAAATTTCACGTTCCTCACCTTGCACAAGCTGCAGGAAATCATTATCTCGAGGAAGATCTGAAGGTTCGACAGTCGTAGTTGATGTTCCTAATTTATGAGGCCAATGAAATTCATCAGTTGTTGATGTATGTTCGAGATTGAGCAAACTGATTTTTTGTTTCTCGAAAAAGTCCATCCACCAATGTTGATTAAACTCATCAAAAAAATGATAAGCTACTTGAATACTTGATTCCAAAACTTTTAATGAGGCAAATGGATCAATCTCATGATGTTCTCTTTGCGCCTTTTGTTCTTCTAGCAAGGACTTCAAGGGAGACAACACAGCAAGCTTGATTTGAGTCGATGGAATGTTAAGCAAAAATAGAACTCCTTCAAGAGGTAGCCACGAATCTGAATTTGAAAATAGTTTGCCCCATAATAATATAATGCCTGATTCGTTACATTTGATTTTAAACTGGTGCTGAAAGCTAATATCATTAATATTAGCTACGCATCGCTCTGTTTCGTTGGACTCCTTAACATAATCACAAAAATCATATGTGTGTCTGATTAATGACACGTTTGGCTTCGGCACATATGATTCCTCAACAATGCTTTGAAGCACTGGTAATGAAAATGCTTGTGAGCAAAGTTGCATGTTTAGAAGAGCTAATTGCGTTCTGATAACAACTATGAGCTTATTCTGACAATCAGTCTGAAAAAAAGAATCAATGCATGATATATATATGTATATATATACAATTTTATATTAATGTAGATGCAAAGTACAAGAAGGTAGATTGTGACTTGCAGTCATGAGAGCAGTTGAGCGTGAAGGCTGTGACATTTCTCCTTTTGAAAACCGCTAATGACCGCAAGTGATGTTCTTGCGGGACCTTGTGGTCACCCTTCTACGGGGCCTCGGAACACGCCTTCGCTAGCGATCGTAAGTAATGATCTTGCGGGTCTTTGTGCTACTCTTATAAAGGCCACTACAGACTGCAAGAAGGGCTCTTATAGAACCTTGCGATGACTTTGTATTTGATTTTCTCTTCATGTCTTTTACGTATCTACACAAACATACATTAATCAAATTACAGTTAGTGATCCGAATATTGACAAAAAGGATAATGAATACAAATTAATATACAAATTCATAGATTTCACATACCAATTTTCCACTCAATATAAAGCTGAAAAATTTGCGGATATCTTGTTGTGAAAGTGTCTGTTCCATTCTAATGTAGAATAAGGTCCACTCCTGCTCAACCTCAATAGTAGTAAGTAAATCTCCATTTGCCATGATATCAAGGCATATACGATCAGTGTGTCCAATGCTGTCTAGATCTTGATCTAATGGGGCCCAAGTACCATTGTGTTTTTTCCATCTTTGATAATGAAACACCATACTAAGCATTTGCTTTTCTATATTGTATCTAAATGTTATGGATGAATGTTTGATTCTACATTCTATATCTATAGTGGATTTTATATCCCAACCTTTGTCCATGAATTTGAATAAAAAATCTTCTGATATATTTTTGCAAACAAACAATGTGGGGGTTCAACACACCTCCGTGTTTGAAAAGAGCTGACAAACATTACCTACAGTTGTGATATAGAGAATGCAAACGATGAAATCTTAACCATGTCCAGTTGACGAACCAAGTTCATCAAGATTATTTCAAAAATGACATAAGTGTTGCCTTAATAATTATATGGTTAGCGTTATTGATAAGTACCAAGGGTCTTATGATGACTATTTTCTTTGACAATCTGCTAAATACTATTTGTGTCGAAAGGACCACGTCAATAAAAGCTATAACATATAAGAAAGGATATAAGAAAGATTAATTATTAGTTTAGATTACTTCAAGATTTTAATTTAGCATGAGAGTTGAGGAACTGAGTTCGTCAACCATACCAATGCTGTAGGAATAGAATGGAAAGGAAAACTTAAATATAGCTATGTCTAGTTGATGAACTAAGTTCAACAAAATTGTTGTCTTGATAAAAGACAATTGGTTTCAACAATTGCTTACAGTGAAAATGCCCACATCTAACATTGTAGCTAATGTTGTCCTTATTTTTCACAAAGTGAGTTCAAAAAAATTCCAACAACCAATTACACTAAACTTTACGATTGTTTATAGTAAAACACTATCCATTTGTGTGGTAACCGTGTGAAAAATAATTATTGATTTATATTTAATAGCAATGCTTTTACTATGAGTGATAGCTGACGAACTCAATTCGTCAACATTACATATGGTTGTGCTATTGAAGAACATATGCCATCAATTAATGAGAGTGCGCACCTTAGTAATATGAAAAGAATATAATATATCATGGATTATAGCGAGACAAAAGTTAAACAATGCGGTATTTAGTACCAATATTAGTACTAAAAATAAGATTACAATGATGCATTCCACAAGAAGCACTTTTGACAAGCATGTTATGAAATATTTTTTTAAATAATTTTGTCATAATCTTTTTTTGAAATAATTATAAACAAAATTGTTAATTGAATTGTTTCGTTATTTTTTTTGTACATTTGGTTTGATGACAATGAATTTTGCAGGCAAGTTTCAATCTCCAAAAAAACAAGAGGAAAGTTTCTATAAACTAATGCATTTAAGTTTTGTATATATACTTTTTGCTTTCTCTAAATAATTATTTTAGTTCATGTTAATAATTTCATTGGATATTTATGTGGTGACTAATATGAATGTACATTTTTTTAGCAGAAGTGTGTTTTTTGATTAGTTTGCAAATTTTTATTTTTCTTATGACATTCGCATAATATTAGACCTAAATGGCATTCTCATAAGACAATGTGATACTGGTCCACAATGCTCAAGGGATAAGAAATGACAATAAAAATAGATCAGATTACGACATGGGTGGCTGAAATTTCTAAAAAAATGTTTTCACAGTTAAAGATTAGCACTTGGTCCATTATGGATTGTGAAACCATGCTTAATAACCTACTCTTTCATGGAAAGGGAGGCATGTCAAAAGCTTTCGTGTTTCCATGTTGTGGAGCCAAGAAAATTGCTACCAACATTCAGGTATAATGTGTCCTGAAAAGCCTTTTGTAACTGCTAATTTCAACCCCTATGTTATATATGGCATAATTTCTATCTTAGACTTAAGAAACACAACACGGTGCTTATTGATTATTCACCATACAAATCATGCATGAATAGTTCATTGAATTGTATATTTCTAGACCGACAACAACTATCTTAATGATGTCCTATGGCCATACTTAGAACAAATGAAAGAAGCTCCAAACATTGAGAGCTATGTAAATTCACATTCCATTGGACAAGAAGCGGTTACTACTAGTCATCCGTACTACAATTTGCTTAAAGAAGTAATAGAAGTTCCTTGGGACTCGTGGAAATCAAAAAAATTTACATAGGAACAAAAATTGCACCAAGTTGGAGGTTTGGCTACTGGGATGGCACGCGAGCAAACTTCATTATGCGAGGTGTTGGAATTAGAACAGGTGGAGCTTTTTTATGTTCTTATGCAGAAACCCAAGCCATGGAAGCTTTCAAGAGGAGATGTATTTGCTATTTGTACACATTTTGGGCTCCAACAAGATAAATTTGGTGAACAAGCAATGAGAGCGTACATAATCAATTTGGTTGATAGACTCAAGCAAGAAAGAGCAATGTAATTTATTCATTTGTATTATTATTTTGGCAGATGACATTCACATATAGAAAATACTTGTTGGATAACTTCTATTGATCGTCACTTTTACATTGGTTTTTCACTTTAGACACTCGTAACTATTTTAAATAAAAAGTACGCACTATGAAATAAAATTTTTGAACATTGTATGTTTGTTTATTTGTTTCAATCTATCTTTGCGACGATTATAGCATTAATTGTAGATAATACCAGCACTATATAAATATCATGTAAAAAAATTGATTTTTATGTTTGTATATATTTTCTTGTGTAAATTGTACAATGTTTGGATGAATCTATATTCACATTCTACAATGTTTAGAAATTAGTTATGCTTGTGTTGACGTGAATACTATCACCTGAAATTGATAAGTCTAGTATGCTTACATAATATACAAGATTCAACATTAAAAAAAAATTGTCCATTAAAATCACATGATAATATATTTAGGCAATTGAAAGTACATGATTCAAGTAAAAGTTATTTCTAAACAGACAGATTATATAGTTCATCAAGAAAATATTGCAATTCAAGCATGTTGTCAACAATAAAAAATAAAAATGTTGTATAATGTTGCATATGAAAAACATCAATTCATCATTCTATAAGGGCATTTTGCAACTACCATACTAATTTAAAAAAAAACAAATCTTATCAAATCGAGATATCTTCTTTTCATATTGACAATACATGATTTAAAATAAATTTATTTTCAAAAGACCTATTTAGTTTGGCTAAAAACGTCCAATACAAGAATGTTCTCAATAATAAGAATTCGAAATGAATTATGAATAGATGAAAAACATTTAGTTATAATTCTATAATAGCACTTAGCAGTTTTCAAAATATTAGAAAAGAATCAATATGTATCAAAGTAATATATCTTCTTCTAAAAATGAGACTTGCAAGAGTCTTAAATTTTCTAAAACTATCTTCAAGGAGAATATCAAGAGAAAGACAAGTGCCTTCAAGACTCACATATGATCAAAAGAGTAAGCAAGTAGTTTTTGGAAATTATGTTGCTTTCCTAACCTCTTTGGATGAGCCTACAAGTGTGCATCAAGCAAGGAAAGAAGATAGTGGATCCAAGCAATGGATCTTGAGTATCAAGCTCTTATGAAGATGGAATATGGAGATTGGTGGAGTTGCCTAAGGACAGAAAGCTATTGGATGCAAATGGATCTTCAAAGTGAAGACAAACCAAGATGGATCTATCAACAAATACAAGGCAAGGTTAGTGGCAAAAGGATATGCACAACAACAAGGGATTGACTATGATGAGACCTTTGCACCCATGGCAAAGATGGTAAAGGAAAAAATTTGAAATGGGATCTATGATTTCATTTCACTTGCTACACTTTATGGATGGGATCTATGATTTCAAGTGCATTCTTGAATGGTGATCTTGAGGAGGAAGTGTACATGGAGCAGCCCGAGAGCTACATTTCATCAACAAAGCCAAAGCATATGTGTTTTTTCTACAAAAGAGTTTGTATGGCCTTAAGCAAGCACCAAAGAGTTGGTATGCTAAGCTTAACACTTTTTGACTCTCTCAAGGCTTTGTTATGAGTGAGTATGATCATTCACTTTATTATAGGTTTGTTGGAAATGATGTTACCATCTTGCTAATCTATGTGGATGATATCATCTTGAGTGGTGGAGACAATCAAGACGTGGAGGAGAAATCATGAGAGATGGAGGAAGAGAGAGAGAGAGACAGCAAGGACATTCATGATCCATTCCATAAGAGGGCCAACCTACTTGTATTGAAATCCAGCATGTGCACATTAACATAAGATCCATTAACACTAAGCATTAACACTACATCCATTAACCCTAATCCACAATGATAGAAAATCGCCCTTCTCTCTCCTCTTCTCTCTCACAAAAAGCATAAGAACATTCAGTTCCAATAAACATCAAATCCAACAAATAGCAAATACAAGGAAATCATGAGAGATGAAGGAAGAGAGAGAGAGAGAGAGAGCAAGGACATTCATAATCCATTCATAAGAGGGCCAACCTGCTTGTATTGAAATGAAGAGAGAACATATACAATGATTCGAACCTACCACTTATATAGTGGATTGGAGGGTCTTGGCCTCAATTCCTATTGTCAATGACCAATTTTTTCCTTTAACTATTCAAATTTAAAAAAGAGTGGAAACTCATTCATTAATTGGAGGAACCCAATTTGAAATTGAGTTTTGGTGGGAACCCCTACTTTATTCACTAACTTGACTTTTGGGCCCTATGACATTAGAAGTCCTGCAAAAAGACCTAAAGTTCTTTTATTAACTTGTAACTAATCAAATAACTATGTGATCATCAGGTTGGACTTACACACATAGGATGTCTAATCCCTCTCACTTATTAACTAGGGTTAGGATTGCCTTGGGATCCGCAAACTCTCTAACAGTATCCCCCACCAAAACTAGTGGCGGTCCCACAACACCTCACGAGATTATTCACTTGGGACTCTAGTTGGCCTCTCTTTACACCCTAATCAGGTATTCCAAAACTTTCCCCATGAAGTCCAAGCGCTCTGTATTGATATCGGACTTGTGCGGCAGGATGCACTTATTTACGCCAGCAATCCATTTTGACATTGTCCATGCTAAAAATCTAGACTCTCATGATCCTCCTAGCATCGCAGCTCGATAGTATTGCCTGGCTACAAGCAATTGATCTTGATCTTGTCGGACGCCATAGGGCTATTTGGATCGAAAGCCAACCTAGGTAGGCAATCATCCCATCTAGTAGATACGGATGCCAACTTGGACAAGTCATTTGCGAACAGAACGGATTTCCTAACAGTTGGATCTGGTGAGGACTGGATCATGTACATCAAGTTGATGCACTTCGAGGTCGGCAGCTACAACATAAGATAGGAGCATTCGGATCAACGAATGTTTGACTACTGGACTGAGAATCTCACTGTAGTCAACATTCACGATCTGGGTGAATCCTCGTGCTACTAGTCTTGACCTCCTTCGATCAATTGCTCCATTGGCATTGTATTTGATCTTAAAGATCCATTTGCAATCAATGATGTTGCAGCCAATAGGAGCTTTGACTAACGACCATGTTTGGTTCTTGATCAGAGAGGAATACTCTTTGTCCATAGCTTTTCTCCAGAGATCAGAGTCTGGTTGGCTGAGTGCCTCTTCGACTGTCGTCGGTTCTTGTATCAAGAGACAGACAGACTCAAGAGTACACCTTGTGGGTTGTGTGCACACTCGGCTTGATCTTCTGGGAGGATTCGACTGATGAACCGCTCCTATGACTTGTTGATGGGTAGCAGCAACATCTTCGTCTGATTCGTTGTCTCGAAGTGAGTCGGCAATAGATACACCTGAGCCAGAAGCTCGGATTGTTGTGTCAACGACAGGTGATGAAGGTTCTTTTTGAGCAATATCCTTGCCTTTGAGGTCGACGAACTGATCCTCGATAAATATTGTATCTTGGTTATACAAGATTTGCTAGGTATCAAGATCGTACAACTTATAAGTATTATCAGATGAAGTATATCCGATCAGGATGGTCTTGAGACCTTGGAAGTCCAATTTCTTCCTCGTGTCTTTTGGGATCTGCGTGTAGGCAATGCACCCAAACACTCTTAGATTCTTCAAAGAAGACTTAGAGCCTGTCCACACCTCATGGGGTGTCTTGCTTGAGAGGGCCTTGGTCAAACATTTGTTCTGAATGTAAGCTGCAGTGGAGACAGCTTCAGCCCAGAATCTCTTGGGCAACGATGCATGCGATAACATACATTTGGCAAATTCAACCAGAGTATGGTTCTCTGATACCATGTTGGGAGAAAGAGGGATGAGAGGGTGTCGTGTGTGAGAAATGAAAAATTAGCTCAAAAGGAAAGATGAACACGAACGAGAAACGAAACACGAACGAGAAACAAAACACGAACGAGAAACAAAACACGAACGAGAAACGAACTCGAACGGAAATGAAACACGAACAAGAAATGAAACACGAACGGAAAGTGTTCGTGCGTAGCGGAACGAGCTATACGACTTTCTCTGTAAGCATGACTACGCCTATCAGAATGAACAGAACGGTAGTGATGGAAATCACTATCGTTCTTGATTACGTAGCCAAACTTTGATAAATCATCAGAAGAGTAATTTGTCGCGAATGTTTTGCGAAGAGCTAGATTGAGCTTCAACTGATAATCAGTCACAAATTATTCACGAAAGACAAGACTAAATATTAGCTGTGCTAAAACAAATTACCAAATTGATCAACTAGAAAAGTCAGACAGAATGAATAATGATAAGCATAACAATATTGACATAGATCTGAATGCAGAACAAAGAGCTGTTATCAAATTAAGTATGTCAAATATACATGTCAACAATGCGGTAAAGCACAAGACAATAGCGGACAAAACCACGTGCTCTACGAAGACAATTCAATCTATAAAGAAATGAAAACCTTATTATTGACAAATAAAGAATCAATGCACAGAGCATCTACTTTTGTCTATCTTTGATAAGCTTCTAATGCTGAATTTACACACTTGATCTTGAATCAATATCGTCTTCAATCGTCAACCTGAATACTTAAATGGTGTCCACTAGTATATATACACAATATTATAGGTATGCAGATGAAGAAAGTACAAAGTGGATGTGTTGTCTATAGGAGATCGTGGGTGGCTGCAATCGTTGTCCAATCAGTTAGCACAGCTGCATGGGGTGAGCGTGAAAAGGTGCAACGTCTGTCAGTGCTGAAGTGAACGTTGGTGAAGATGCAAAAAAATGCGTCACTCTTACAAAATTGCCTTAGGATTAGATTTACAGGGTGCCTTTGCTTTAGGGCACCTTCGACATTCAAGACAGTGTCGCCTTTTTTTGCCTGTCACCAAAATACGTGTAAAAACACAATGTCGCGATTCTTGCATCTTTTCTTTGCCTGTGAGAATTTACATGTAAATATGCAGCACAAATGGAGGCATATTAAAATGGGATTTAGGAGAGTAGAGGAAATAAATCCAACATGAAGCATCTACTTCGTCTATTTCTGATAAGCTTCTGATGTTGTTATGCTTGTTGCTAGTTTCTCACATGATTTCTCTGACACTTGCTGAATACGCAAATGGTATTCAGTATATATATATATATATATATATATATATATATATATATATATATATATATATATATATATATATATATATATATATATATATATATATATATATATATATATATATATATATAATTTTATAGGTGTGCAGATGAAGAAAGTACAAAGTGGATGTGTTGTCTTTGGGAGATCGTAGGTGGCTGCTATTGTTGACAAATCTGTTTGCACAATTGCATGGGATGAGCGTGAGAAGGCCGCGACGTCAGTCTTCGCTGAAATGAACATTGGTGAAGATGCGAAAAATGCGACACTCTGACAAATGCCTTAGGATTTGATTTATAGGGTGCCTCCATTTTCCTAGGGCACCTTTCGACATTTTGTAAGGCAGTGTTGTCTTTTTCGCTTGTCACAAAACACAGTGTCACGTTTTTCACCTTTTTCACTTTTGGAAAATTACTTGTATTTATGCGCGTAGGCAACACATCCAAACACTCTTAGGTTCTTTATAGAAGGCTTAGAGTCTGTCCGCACCTCGTGGGGTGTCTTGTCTAAGAGGGCCTTGGTCGGACATCTGTTCTAGACGTAAGCTGCAGTGGAGACAACTTTGGCCCAGAATCTCTTGGGCAACGATGCATGCGCTATCATACATTTGACTGATCCAACCAGGGTACGGTCCTTCCTCCATTAGATTGATGGAGTGATGAATTGCTACTCGATGTCTTGGCTTTGGCAGTACTCCTTAAACTCGATAGAGATATATTCTCCACCATTGTCTGACCTTAGGGTTTTGATCGTCCTTCCAGTCTCCTTTTCTGCACCTCCTTGAAGATTCTGAAGCAGTTGAAGGCTTCTAATTTCTTTTTTATAAGGTACACCATAGTCCTTCTAAAAAATTCATCAATAAAAGCTATAAAATACTTTGCATCCTTCAGCAAAGGATTTTTCATCGGGCCAAAAATGTCTGAATGTACAATGTCTAACAATCCTCTAGCAATATGTTGATGGCTTGTTTAAATGGTTTCCTAGTATGTTTACCAACTAGATAGTCTTGACAGACAAGTAACTCACCTTTATCATGAGGACAGTCGAGATCAAGAACAATAGATTGTCTAGACATTTGTTGTACAGCAGCATGATTCAAGTGACCAAGTCTATAATGCCAAAGTAAATTTTTATTTGCATGAATAGAAGTACTGAGTGCCTGACTAGAGGCAAAAAAGAAATGACTTAATTTATACAAGTATCCATGCCACTTTCCGAGTGCTAGGATCTTGCCTGTCCTATCTACTACTTTGCACTGATCACATTCGAATTTTACTCTATGTCCTAGATTTGTGATTTTACAGAGAGCAGATTCGTAGATAAATTTGTTACATACAGGACTTTAGAAAGTAGCTTAGACTGATAATTTGCAAAGCTTAATCTTACAATACCTTCACCTTTAATAGCTTGTGTGCTATTGTTGCCAAGGTGAACATTTTTTGGTATCGTAAGGTGTATAGGACTCAAAACAGTCAATGAGACTGGTCATGTGCTGAGTGGCTCCGGAATCCACGAACCAAGAACTGTAGCCGGTTGCTCCTTGATGGCTGGTCATGAAGACATCTTGATCCGCTTCTTGAATAGGCTGTGGGGCTTCTATAGCTGCATTTGCCACTTCATTCAACTGCCCCCTTGCTATTGTTCTTTGCTTGCAGTATCCAGCAGTCTTGAATTTTGTGGTTATTTTGCTTGCAGTATCTGCAGAACAACCTCTTCTTCGTCTACGAATTCGACTGTTCTTTGTGTTGTGCTGGTTTCCGGTCTGGCTTTGATTACTTCGGCCCTTTCTTCTTCTTATGCTTAGTTGTGCTCTTGTTGTTGTATAAATCGTGAGAATCAGGTGAGGAACTTGAGACTTCGTTCCTCCGCGTGTCTTCTTGCAACAACATTGTAATGACTCTTGAAAGAGTCAGTTCTGGATGTTCGTGATGATCATCACCTAGTTGTCATATGAGCTTGGCAAGCTTGTAAGCAGTTGCATCACTGCGTCTTGATCGTCTATGACAGATCCGACAACGGCCATTTGCTTTAGCAGGTTCTTGATTTGGTTGATGTGATTCTGTAGGGAATCACCATTTGCCATCTTGAGGGAGTAAAATTTCTTCCTGAGATGTAGCTTGGAAGCTATATCTTGCACTTCATATAGTGTGCTCAAGATGTCCCAAACTTCTTTGGATGGCTGGGACTCGGATACATGGCCGATCTGGGTATCCAAAATGTTGAGGATGATCAGCGTGAAAGCCTTTCCATCCTTCAGCTTCCATCTGGCGATTGCTGCGTCGTCTGCTTCAGGTTTCCCTTTTGCACCTGTAACAACGTCATACAATTCTTTAGCCATTAGTACAGTTTTCATCTTAAATTTCCACAAATGGTAATTTGCTCCATGAAGCTTGTCCATGATAGGATTGGCTTTCCCTTGGAATCCATGTCGAAGATTAGTCTAGGTGATAGGAAGAAAAACTATCAGTGACCGTATGAAAATCTAGTACTGAATTATAGAACAAGAAGACAATTACTCTATCGGCTGATAGAGTCTTGTTATTGTGGAAGCTTATCAGGCTTTGAAAAATTGCTCTGATACCATGTTGGGATTGAAAGAGTGTATATAAGTGTGAGGAACGAAAATAACTCGAAAAGGAATGAACACGAAAAGAAGTGAACTCGAAACTTAAAAAAGAAACGAACTCGAACATAAAGTGTTCATGCGCAGTGGAATGAGCTATCTTACTCTTTTCCTAGGCATGACTATGCCTATCAAACACGAAGAAAACGTTAGTGATTGAAATCATGTTTGATCTGATTATGTAGCCAAACATTAGGCAACAAAACATCAGAAAGATAATTTGTCTCAAACAGCTAGACAAATTATTAGTCGCAAATTATTCGCGAAGAGCTAGATTGAGCTCGACTGATAATTAGTCATGAAAGGCAAGACTAAATATTAGTCACAAACAACTAGACTAATAATAATTCGCGAAGAACAACTACCAGATTGAGCAATAGAAGAGTCAGACAGAATGTAGAAAAGCATAGCAATATTGACACAAATCTGACCACAGAACAAACAAAGTTGTAATCAAATTAAGTATAGCAAAATATACAGGTCAATAATGCTGGTGAGCACAAGGCAATAGCGAATGAAATCGCGTGCTTCACGAAGCTAATCCAATCTGTGAAAGGAATAAGCCTATTACTGACAATAGAAAGAATCGATGCGCGGAAGCATCTACTTCGTCTATCTCTGATAAGCTTCTGATGCTGTTATGCTTGTTGCTAGTTTCTCACTTGATTTCTCTCACACTTGTTGAATACGCAAATGGTATTCAATATATATATACATAATTTTACAGGTGTGCAGTAGTTAAGTAATGATTTTAGAGTAGATAGGAGATTAGGTAGATTTAGTTAGGGAGAGCATCAACAAAACCTTGTATTTAGAAAATCCCACCTTGTACACACTGCCCTTGCCCTTGTATAGATCCTATGTAAAAATCTAGACCTACCCTTCCTTTCGACTTTTTCCTTGTAATATTGTCCCAAAAATGCCCTGAACGGTTTGTACGAAGCATTACTGCTATTTTTGACAGTCATTGTCCTCGCAATTATTATTCTCTATTGCACTTGAACGCGTGATCAAATTTGTCCAGAAAAATTCTAGCCAAAATTCAAGTTAGGCCCATTTTTAGACAAAATCGCCATTTTTAGTAAACAGCGGGACATTGAAAATCTCAAAAATCTAGCAGCCAAATGGGAAACGAGTTTTGCATAAGGCAAAGTTTGATGAATCGACATAGATTAGACTGATGTCCAAAAAAGACAATAGGCGACTTATAATTCCCCCTATATATATATATGGGCGTTATAGAAAATTGTATCTTATTACTCGCGCGATATTACTCACCTATTACTCGCCTATGTGATATTACTCGCCCTCAATTATTACTCACGCATTGTTATTATTTGCCCTCAGTGATTACTTGTCCACAATGTATAACCCAGCGATCTCCTAATACTCACTGATCCCTATTACTCGTCTATCTATTTATAACTCGCATGTTATTACTTGTTGAAGCCTATTACTCACCATATGTGTCTATAACTCACCATCCCCAATTTTACTCGCCCTCAGATCCCCATCCACATCAACACTTAAATACATCCATGGCACCGAAATGTCGTCTTTCGCATGCTATTTCTCGACCAGGCCAAAACTCCTGCATCACTTGAAGCACTGCTGCATCTTCTAGCCCTGCTACGTCCTCACGGACCACTTCCTCGCCATCCTCATTCCAGCAGACCGGATCCGTCTCTTATTTCTCTCCATTATCATCCACATCCCCCAGACAAGAGGAGGAAGAAACATCTCCCCGATCTGCCTCCCGAACTGCTACTCTTGCCATGTGTGCACCTTCGCGGTACACCATTTTGACTTTACTCACGGAGCAAGAGATTGGGCAGGACCATGTGGTCTCCCTCGACCCGCAGCTTATTTCAATGGCTCTGACTCTTCCACACTCCACCCACCTGCCAGCCATCCGAATCCTCACCAAATTTGACATACTCATATTTTTTTGTCCAGATAATGATGACGTTAAAACAAAAACCAACAATGGGTACATGATTTTCCAACTCAGGAATTCAAACCTCTGTGATGTGATAGATATTTTGTCCGCCACCATCATCATAAGTTCCCACCATCTTCTACGTGTGTCCAAGCAAGTCATCATCATGATGACAATTATGGATGGACTAAATACCGTTTATGATTGGGCCTCGTTTCTCGTAAAGGAGCTACAGGCTGCTTTCAAGCGCCCCTCATGGATCACCTGTGGTGGTCTCATCACCATCATTGCCTACACTCACCTGGAGCATCTAGGTGTTAAGACGTCCACACCCTCCTCTCCATCCGCCAGTCTATTCTCCCAAGATTCACACTTGCGCTATTGATGGAAGGCCAACATGCCTTTGCCTCATCACCTACACCATCTACTCATACACACACTGGCCCAATGCACACTAGCCCCATCCACTCCTCCTCCATGCTTCAGATCACATCTCGTGTACATAGCTCCATCTGCCCCACAGTTTTTTCTCCTGTTTTCACCGTTGTCGCAAGTTCCACCATTTTCACAATCACTACTCTCGCCATTGCCACCTCATCTTTCCTTACTGTCGCTATTCCACTTCTTTCATCTCCCATTCACCCGACAATTGTCTCCAACATTGTCGCTCTCGCCACTTCTGTTGTCACCCCTATTATCGCCACCATCTCCACCACCACTACTCCACCCATCACCACCATCTCTGTCACCACACCTCTTACACTCGCAACTCTGTCACTTCGGTCAGCTGGGATACTCAGGCTCTGGCTTGTTGGAGTGTCTTAACAGGCCTCCAGCAACAGCTCTTCCAAATGCTCTCTGTAAGAGCTACCGAGCAATCTCGCAGTTAATTGGTGGTGGAGCAAACGTTGCAGGACTTGATTGATAAGGTCGCGCAACTGAAAAGAGACCAGAAAGAGAAAGGAATGAGAGTCACCAGTTAACAGACCAGTTGAAAAAAGCACAACAAGCAACTTTGCAAAACCAACAGCTCATCTCTAGACTTCAGACTGAGCCGACCAAGAGAAGACCATGCAAAAAATCTACCAATCTGACCGCCAGCATTTGGTGCTAAAACAGACCACATTGGAGCAGGAGCGTGAATTTTTCAGAACCAACGAGAGATCGATCAAGGACTACATCTGCCAACTAGAGCGAAATGTTTCCAAGGAAAAGACGGAGTTGCAAAGAGCCCAGGCCAACTTCACCACCCAATAGGTGGCCTTGGAGCAAAAAGTCCAGCAGGTTGATCAACAAGTGCAGGCCATCCAAGCTGCACTCAATCATATGGTAGCAACGACAAAAGAAGAGACACCGACCACCCAAAAACTCCAAAGAAGCGTGTTGAATACTACAAAGATCACTCTGCCCGGGTGTTACATACATTCCAGGACCAACTAAAATTTTATGATGTTGTGCTCACCTCCAAGGACACAGAGCTGGCAACCTTACACGCCACGCTCCGAGAAGATGAGCAGGCACTCAAGGCAACTGAAGGCCAATTGCAAATCATGAAGAAGCACTTCACCGTTGTTCTAGAGTTTTTCACTGCTCTAGATGACAATTTACCATTTACTTTCAATATTTGATTAGATTAGTTTTTTATTATTTTTCTTTGTCTTTTTCAGCTTTCTCCCTCTCTAATTCTAACATCATTTACATTTATCAGATTGCATCGGAGGCGAATAAAAACATCGTTGTTTTGTCCACATTAAGAATTTTGGCTATTTATGCGATGTTTTCGGGAGTCCTCCATTCCATTTTGTAGCAGACCTTTCCACCATCATCAATTTTTCACAAGATTGATGCTTTCAATTGGAGCTAGATCACATGCATCAACCCCCTCTCTTTGTTCCATCCCTTCACTTTCACAACACCAACAGGTATAGTATGCGCCAGAGTACCAGCCAACAAGAGTAGAGAAGCTGACCGATGCCCTCACAGAGCATATAAAGCATTGCCATACCAATATCGCCGCCCTCCCTGATACTCTATGTCTCACCAAATCCCTCTACCACGAATGCCACTAGTACGATCCCGCCACTCTCATCGTCTATTACAATGCGGCAGCGTTGACTCAATTTTTCATCAGTGCCATCAGAGCCAGGTTGTCATATTCTGACATAGCCGAGAAGCTAGCAGATCTAGGAGGCCAAGCATTCAGACAATCAACCAAACGACAAGAAAAATAGACTTCAAGAATCAATGGCTTCAATCATCAGCATGCGAAACAAGATCTGCACTATACTTAATTCTTCAAAATCTAACTTTCTAGCTTGGAAAGTTAAGACATCTTTGATACTCAAGGGCAAAGTTCTCTTCCCCTGGATGGATGGCACAAAAGAAATGCCTACGACAACAGACAAGGAGCTACGCGAATGGAGGGAGAAAAACGACAAGTTAGTAGCTTTGCTATCATCTCCCATTGAACATAGCCTTACACTTGACCTGGCTACACTCTCCAAAGCTAAGGAGATGTGGGATACACTGCTCACAAGATTTCAGACGAAATCAAAAAGTCAGATTATGATGTTGGAGGATCAGCTGACGAATCTACAGTGGGATGGAAAAGACCTCATCTCATTCGTGAGAAAGATGAAGGATCTGTTTCTATCACTACACAACTCAGGAGAAGAGAATGTAGTATCAGTTGAGAAGCAGCTCACATATCTGTTGAGAGCATTACCCAGATCTTTCCAGATGACACGAACCCTGCTCACAAAAGATTCTACCACGAACTTTGAAAAGGTGATTGTCGAGATTCGAGAGGAAGTCGAGGCCAGAGAGCATCTTGATCACAAAGATGGTTTTGACTTATGTAGCCAAACAATAATGCATTGAATTATCAGACATATAATTTGTCGCAAAAAAATACAGAAACACATACGTTTTGAGACGAAAGCTGAACGCAATGAAGGATAGTATTGATTCAGTATGAAAACGAAACAGAAGTATATGAGTACAATAAGTTGCGGATCAAAGCCACGTACTCTATGCTATCTCTAAGCGGCTAAAATGAAAGTTTGAATTAAGTGCAATGCTGATAAGCAGTAGCACAATAGCAATCTCTAAAAAAACTCTAAGAAGTGAGCTAGAAGCTCAAGAGTGTACAAGCTTGCAGGTTTGAGAGAGAGAGGGAGAGAGACAACTAACTATTCAAATGCTTTTGTTCATAACATGAAAATTGTATGAATATGAACAACTATTTATACTAAGAAATTAGGTCGTCAATTGCAATCGTCAGTTGGCTGGTGATCCATTGGCATCCATTCGGTCCTTGTCATTGATTGCTGATAAGTGGTGAAATTGGTCATAAACGTTTTGTCTGCATAAATGAACCAAAACTGTAGCTCTACAGAAATGAACTAAAACAGTCACAGGCGACATTGTCGGTTTTTCACGAAAAAGACAAAATAGACAAAGGTGTCTTTAAATCTCATTTAGGATTGTCCCACACTTTGCTAGACTCATTTCCTTAATATTTGAGGCTCACACACACCTCTTTCTCCATTCTGATCCAAACAGACCATTCATCTCCTCTTTCATCTCTACACAACCCTCCTTCTCCTCCATTGCTCCCTCACTAACAAGCTCCTTTCATCTCCTTCGTTTTCCTTTGCACTCCATCTCAGTTGTTTCCCATCTCAGTCGAGCCCCTTTGTTTCCATCTCGACCGAGGGGCACTTAAAAAAAAAAATTAACAAATCTCGACTGAGCCCTGCAGACGGCATTTCGACCGAGCCCTATAGACGACATCTCAACCGAGCCCTACAGACGGCATCTCAACCGAGCCCTACAGATGCAATATCGACCGAGTCTAAGATTGAAATCTTGACCGAGTCTGAGACTGAAATCTCAATCGAATCTGAGACTAAAATCTCGACTGAGTCGCAAAACATCAAATCTCGACCGAGTCGTAAGACAGTCACCGAGCCAAAAAAACCGTCAGATCTCGACTGAGCCCCTCCCCTGGTCATGATCTCGACCAAGTCCTCTCTCGACTGAGTCTTCTAGTCAAGATCTCGATCGAGTCTCTGGGTCAGTTCTCGACCGAATCAGTTGGATCAAACCTTGACCGAATCACTTCAATAGCATCTCAACCAAGCCAGATCAATGCCAAATCCTAAAATTTTTGACCTAGATCTCTGATTGCCAGTTCGACCAAACCATCATCTCGATTGGTCCTTAGAGCTCAAAAAAAAACATCAACAAAAATCTCAAAAAACAAAACTTATACCAATAGAAAGCCCTTCAGATATCGAGTCTCTCCCTTGAGTTCCCTACTGGTGCAAAAAAAAAAATCCTAAAAAATCAAAAACAAAAAAACAACAGAAACCCATACAAACCACAAAATACAGGACAGTAACAATGGAACACCATCCTGATCCCGATACCACAACAGATTATCAGCCCGAGATGGTGTCACCTTCCACTGAGCAAGCTAGACTCAATCGATACTCTCAAATGAGGTCCCAAATACACAAGCTATCCACAAACCCATTCAAAATCCGAGAACCTAATAGAGCCAACTCTTCATGAGCCCATGCCCATTTTTATGGTGCTGACCCCCACAGGCCAGATTCCACCTTAATGGCGCTTTTGCTGCCCATGGTGCTCATCTTGAAAATCGAACTCCCAAGTTGGATCTACCCAAGTTGACAGTAGTTTGGACCCTCAACGATTTTTGCAAATCTTTGAGAATGCATGTGACGTTTATGGCGAAACATCCGACGATGCTATGGTTAATTGTTTTCCATGACCATGATCGCTAAAGCATGTGATTGGTTTTTAAACGTCGATCGTGAAGATAAATTAGATTGGTCTGTATTAAAAGAGTCCTTTATTGCATGTTTTAAACTCTTTTGCCTGATAGAGAGTCCTTTTGTCAAATTGAGTAATATCAAAATGACAAAAGACAAATGCATACGAGACTATATCGAGCGATTCAAGTGCCTCAAAAGTCAAGTACCTCAAAGTGAACAACCTACCGAACAGATGCTCATCATCTGGTTTTTAGTCGGCCTTCCAAGCTGGATTAGATGCAAGCTTAGATCCAATGACAAATATATGAGCCTAAAGTTAGCTATGTCTGATGCCATCAAGGAAGAAGATGAAGGATCAGATGTTGATGAATCCAAAGATAGAAAAGCACCCCGTGCTCTTGTCCATGAGTCAAAGCATATTGAGGATATCCAAGATCAGCTTTGAAAATCATAGCTGGAGTTGCTTAATCAGCAATGTCAACTACAAATGGAGAACCTCACCAATGATTTTCAAAATACCGTGACGTTTATCAAACACACAATGTCCAGGTACCTAATAGACAAAATTTGGTGCCCACACTGCCAGGCTACACATCCTACTGATGCATGTCCTTCATATCAGCCTATCCAAGCACATGCCATCCAATGATATGAAGACCAACCATCACAATCTGGACAATTCTCGCATTATGAATACCCACTAGAAAGTCCAGAACCACTAGCCACACAAGATGGTCATGCCATTATACAAGGGCCCATGATCAACAGATGTTTCATCTATGATGAAACCGGCCACTTCATGGTTGATTGTCCAGTCAAGACCAAGTACCATGCCGAGTGTCCCAAGTGTGTCCGAAAACACAGTTTCAAAGACTGTCCAAAACAACCCAACAAGATCCTACCTGCCCGACACGTCAGTTATGAATCGATAGGATCCTCACGACAACACCTGAGCACCATAGAAACTGTGAAAGTTTTCAGATCATTAAGATCCAAGTCAACTTGAAAAATCTTTGGTTAGAAAGAGAAATACACTACCAATCTCACCAATGTAGAAAAATCAACATCTACACACAAAATGAGATGCAAACACTAATAGAACTTGATCAAACTTGAATGAAATGATAAAGTACTATTGTTGTCTATAAAAAACCAGCAAGCTACTATATTTCACACGTGTGGATCCAAAAATAACAACTATAGATGATTCTACACAAAAAATTGCATGCAATCACAAGTATAGTGCACCAATGGATAGTAGAACCCAAGAGGACCATGTATAAGCATCAAATGAAATAGAGAAGAGAGAAGATCACTTTCTCCATGAGTTACATCCCTTTATAATAGGTCCAGATCCTATTTGGCCACTTGGCTTTCCCTCCAAAATGCTAACCCTACTACTTTTGGGTCTAGATTCAAAGTACCCAACATTCAAATTTGAATCTACTCAAACTCATCTTCTAGCTTCCCCACACTTTCAAAAAGTATTTATTCAAATGACATTTAGACTAATGAACTTTAAAAGGTCAATCTCTAAGTCTAAAAACAAAGCTGACCTCAATATGCCAAATATGGAAATATAACAAATATGATCAAACTAGTTGAATCTTTCACAGGCTCTCTTCAACTAGTTTTAGCATGGACTTTGATAACACTCCAAGTGATGTCCTATGCTTCATGAACAAGTCCTTTCCCAATGCTTTGGTGAAGTTATCAGCTACACATTCTCTTGAAGACACATGTTGAAGCTCCACCTCCTTTGCAATGACTTGCTCCCTCACAAAATGTTGCAATACCATTTCAATGAGCCATGAAGAATCACATAGAATGTAAATGAGATGATTCCTCCATGATATCAGCTTTGAACTCTCTAGAAAAATACAACAAACAAACAATAAATGTGAGTGATCAACATTTGCTTGCATGTTTCCTCCTCCTTTGTCCTTTGTTGCCATGTATCCACCATGATACTCCATGAATGAGCCTCCATCTTCATCTTGCCACAAGATGCCATCATCACTTAATGACTTGGCCATGAATGAGTGACTTAATGAAACTCTAATATCTTCATTTCCATCAGCAAAACAAGCCAAGAATGCTAGTACAAATCCAACATCTTTGAAAAAAACGAAAAATACGACACTGCGATTATGCACGAGATTTTTGTCAGGTGAAAAATGCGACATTGTCGTAAACTCCGTGTAATTTTGTAGACTGTGTAAACACATGGGAAAAACCACAGAACTTGATAAACAATGGATGAAGATTAAAACCGATTAGTCGATTGGTAAGAAGGAGAATAATCCAACACTCAACTTAATCTGAATCCTTGAATGCCTTGACCTTCAAACTTAGTTCTACACAGAATCTTCTGTGTGTATCCAAATTTAATGCTTTGGTAAAAGTATCTGCTATCATATCTTGCGTTCTACACTACTGCAGTCTGACCTCTTCATTGAAAACTTTGATTTTGACGAAATGATACTTCAATTCAATGTGCTTACTCCTGGAATGAAATCTAGGGTTGGTTGATAAAGCGATGGCACTTTGATTATCACAAGGTAATGTCATCAGAGCATATTGATTCAGACTGATGTCTGAGAGTAAGCATAGATCTGTGTGGATCAAATCCAGGATGTTTTTTGCCCTTGCAACACCAACTTTATTAAACTTCTCTCGATGTTGCTTCCCATACACACATGACTCACACATCGTCTTCAAGTGGTCTTCTATCATAGGCAATCCTCTCACCATTTCCAATTTCCTCATCAAAAAGAGGCTTTCTAAGTTCAAATGACCAAGTCTATTATGTCACAGTTCAGTTTGCGATGGAATGAACGAGATAAGTCCATGTTGCTCCTTGATTGTAGCATTCAACCTGTACAATTTAGTGTTGGTCTCCCTTATACCATCCGCAATGACCTTGAACTTTTGGTTCACATCCTTCACAAAGCAACGATCATGGGCAAATTCTACTTTCAACTTTTAATCAGTAATGATGCCAATGAAAAGCAGATTTTTCTTCAAACCTGGTACGTAAAGTACCTCCTTGATCATCCTGCTTTTGCCATCAGGTAGTTGGATTGAAACGGTGCCTATCCCCTTGATCTTGCACACATCACCATTTGCTTGTGAAACGGACGTTCCATTATCCCACACTTTCAAGCTACTGAACCAATCCTTGTTACCTGTCATATGTCTTGTGGCTCCCAAGCCAATGTACCATGCTTGATCATCTTGATTAGATGACAATGCTGATATGAAGATACTAGAATCTTCAATTTCACTCTCATCGACAAGGTTACCTACTTGCTTTGGTTTTCTCTTGTCTGATTCCACCAAGAATTTCCGACATTCGCTTTTCCAATGGCCCTTTTTGCCGCAATGGAAGTATTTGCCCTTCTTCTTGGTCTTGTTGGAAGATCCCTCATCCTCCTAAGTCTTGGCAAACTACTACTTAGACTTCTTCTTGCCCTTGCCTTTGCCTTGCTTTTGGCATGTCGCAAGTGCCTAGTCATCAGTGTCTTGACGTCTAGCTTTCACCATTTCTCGTCGTTCCTCCTCTTGCATCAAGATTCATTTGAGTTTGTCAAAGGTTGGCAGTATTTTTCTTGATGCTATTCCGCTCACAAACATCTGATAGGGTTCTGCAATGTCGCACAATGCATTGTGCACCAGCTCCACATCACGTTTGCGCTCACCAATAGAATGCAGTTCATCCCTCATTGTCTTGATTCTGGTCATGTACGTCTGAATATGCTCTCCTTGTTCCATGCGGAAACTATTCCTTTTTGACTTCAAAAACATGATTCTTGATGGAGTTGATGTCTCGAACTCCTCTTTTAGTAGATCTCATGCCTGTTGGGGTGTAACAGCATCACAAATGTGGGTAATGATGTGATCCTTCACTGACAAGTTGATATAAGTCAAGGCTCTTCTTGCTCTTCTATCAAATGCTTTGATGTCAGTTTCATTCACCGGTCTTCTCTTGTCACTTGTGACAATATCCCATAGTTCCTTCTCTATCAATATTTCTTTATCTTGAACTTCCACACTGCATAGTTGGAAATCCCATTCAATTTGCTACTTTCACTCAAAATGGACTCTCCCATATTTGCCATCCCAAAACTGCAACCGTAGGCTATAAACAATATGTCGAGGCCAACTGTGATGTTAGAAGTAAAAAATAATGACTTGCTTTTTTTTCCTTACTAGGCCACCCGTCGCTTTTCCACCAAATTGAAAGCCAGATTGGCGTCGCCTTCTGAAATGCACTTTATCACCAACTCCCAACTACATGCCCAATGGAATGGTGAAATCACTTCTGGCGTGCTCCAAACACTTTTTCCACTGCAATCACTCTGTTTTGCGGTACCGTACTTGCAAGTATAGTCCGGGTGCCCTTCGGTTGGAGTCCGTAGCCTTTTGTTTGGGTGAAAACAAATAAAGGACCCAAAAATAGGGACTTTTCTAGTTTTTGAACTATTTCTTTAAAATGAAGAAACTCTACCCTTCAGTGAATTTAGACCCAACTCTCACTTCAAACTGAAAATTTTTAATGAAGTTGCAATGCACTTTGCACTTCAGGCCCCTTTCTTTGAAGTTCACAATGGACTTTCCAATGGCTTATCAGGATCCAATGGTCTACACTCGTTTGATCTCCATCATCGATCTATATGGCTTTTGATTTGAGTTCAAAATGCCATCTAAGCGTTGAACCATTGTCTTCCAACCGCTACTCACTTCCAAACACTATGTAAGAGATTGTTTTGGGCGCGCGGGCTCACTCGCGACCTCCTCTCTTCATCTTTCTGCTTTCAAGGTTTTGGCTATCCACGACTTGGCCGGCAGTCCACGACTCATTGGCTCATTGGCTGGCAGTCATTGGCTCATTGGCTCATTGGTCAGCGGTCTGCGACTTGTCAACCTTCTGATATTGGCGTTCCCGGTAAATCTGGATTCTGGAACTCCATCTTGCTTAATTGTCGACGTTCCATAGTGTAGTTTGGTCGCTTGATTTCTTCACTTGATATCTGTTAGGCGCTTTTGGCATCTGGAATCTATCAGAAAAATCTTCACCAGAATCTTCTAACATGTCTCCACTACGATTTTGGTGACAATCCTTGGGCACCTGCATATGTCTTTGGCATTCAACTTGGCATGCATGGCGATGTGAGACTGTTGCGAAAGAGGGTGAAAAAAAGGGTATACACAAGAGGGGGAGGAGGCTCGGCAAAGAATGTGAGAAAAATTTTGGCAACAAAAATGACTTGTAGAGAGGGAAAAACAAAGAAGGTGTATGTACAAATAGATAAAGGAAAAAATAAATAAATAGACAAAAGAAAATATGAAAATAAGAAAGAAAAAATGATTTGACATGAAAAACAAGAAAAAAAGGTGAGTCCGTTGTTACTTTTTCTAGACTTTTTTTTTTTAAAGGAGAAACCAAGTGTGGAGATATGCTTCAAGGAGCCGTTTCTAGTTGTTTGCCCTTCGCATCATCAGCATTGCAGATCTTTTGATGGGTTCTGCAATGGTGCGGATGAGACGGGACCACAATTGGTTGCGCGTTGTGGATTGCGAGCAGATTGGGCCGAACGTCGCGGGTGCATATCCTCAAGGAAATGGGTCGTGTACCATCGTTCCAACCTCACAATATTAACAAATGACGTGGTAGACAAGCGATGGTAGGTCCGGTACAAGGGAATATGATCCACAATGACCGAGGTTTTGAAGGCTTTATTTGGGTTGGAGCAGTAGTTACCAAAGCATGTATCCCACCCGGTTTTCACTTTTGTAGTTGTCAACAAGGTCTCCACATTATAGTAGGCTTCCAGTACAACAAGATCTAGAGAGTTAGCCGCGTCGATCAGGAAAAGGTTGAGGGCCCTTTGTAAATCGATTGTCATGCTCCAACTCTTCTCTGACTTTATTATTAGTCAATTATAGGCTCCAACGCTTGGAGTCTTCAATGTTGACCATGATTCATCTTCTGGGCATCGGATGGTAAGATGGATCTACCCTTAGTTCTACCAGTGTCATCAGATACTCCTTTATTAACTTTGGATTGTGCAGAAATCCAACTTCCTCCACTCTGGTTGGGGATGCAGACAAGATATCGGCCGATTTCTTCTTGAGGAGCTCCTTGAGCTTTCCAGGTAATTGATAGTCACCTTTGGTCTTAATGTCCGGATATTTCTAGATGAAGAGTGTCATCCACTCTAAATCAGGTAGGGAAAAGACCTTGTTGTATAAGTGTTTGTGTATTGCCACAAGATCAGAAAGGTTGTCGACTGGGCATAGAGGAACGGTGGATGTGGAAGGAGGATCAGATTTGGGGGGCGAAGAGGTGGTGGGTGGTGGTGAAGAAATGATAGGAGGCAAAATGGCGCGAGGTGCTAAGTTGACAAATTCGAGAGGAGGCATGTTAGGATCGACTTGAAAGGAGGTGGTGTCTTCAGCCTATGAGGCATACTAAAGATATTGGTTGTGATGAGAAATAGAGTCAACGCTCTGATACCACTGTTGGGAGTTGAGTGGTGCTCCGATACGAATGATGAGAATCGTGAGAAGAAAAATTCACGAAAATATTCCCGACTTTCATTCGAGATTCAGATGGAGTTCAGATGCGTTCGCTGCGCACTACTAGTTGAAACACTCCTACAATCCTCTAGAAGGTAGTTAGGTACTACTGATCTACATTCATAAAATTAATATAGCATTCGACCTCATTTCAACCAAGGTGCGGAATTCAACAAGAAAACTCAGACATATTAAAATAAACAACATAAGCATTCGACATTCAAAATCAGACACAATTAGAAAATAATCTATATTGATTTTCCCTGATTTTTTCAGGGCACTGCATGCGAATCCATGCAGTGCGTTGGCATGAGAGAAGCGCGGTTCTCTCATGAGTATTAGTCTTGTTTTACTAGCGGACAATTGGATCTTCTGATCCTAGACAGAATTGTCTTCTCGCACGCAGGTGGAGCTTTTGTATGTGTTCGTCTTGATTGCTTACTAGCATCAGACTACTTCTTGTTCTTCTTTTCTTACTCGGTTACACACTATGTATCATATTGATATATGTCAAGTATTATTCAGTAAGTATAGTCTCTCTATGCAAATCTAAGATTAGAGTGATTAACCATCTACAACTAACCAGAGAATTACAAGAGTGGCAGTTTAGCCACGACCTAGGGAGTATCTGCTGACTTCATGCCATCAGGTTAGATCTCTGTAGTTCTGGTACTTGCGTGATCTCTGGTGATACTCCTTGGAGCACGAGGACATAATAGGTTTGATTTCCACCGTTGGTGTTGTTTACCTCGTTCGCCTTTCTCTCGTATAGGACCGCAAGGGAATCTCGTTCGTGGATCGTTCGTGTTCGCGAACCGTCGGTCTTCGTCTTCGTCGACTTTCATGTTCACAAAACTCTTTGTGTTTCGTGTCTTCAGATGCTCGTCATCGTCTTCATTGACTTTCGTGTTCGCGAAACTCTGCGTGTTTCGTGTTGAGGGGCTGTAAGCTAGCAAGGCTTTGTGTTCAAAAGCACTTTGTTTCTTCAGCTCTCTCTCAAAGCATGGTAGCCTTATGATCTGAAGGCTGCTCCTTTGCCTCTCAAAGAGTCCTTTGTCAAGAGCCTTTGTGAAGATATCAGCAACCATATCTTTCATTCCGATGAAGGTGGTCTGCATCATCTTCTTCTCAATTAGATCCCTGATCAAGTGATACTTGATTGCAATGTGCTTCAACCTGGAATGGAACACGGGATTCTTCGTGAGGTGTATTGCAGAGGTGTTGTCCATCTGCAAGACTAGTGGCTCATTCCTTGTTTCGTCCAATTCGTTTAGGAACTGCCTTAGCCAAATTATTTCGTTGGCTGTCTTTGCTACTGCTACGTACTTTGCTTCATAGGACGACTAGGCTACAATGGTCTGCTTCTTGCTTACCTAGAGAACTGCTGCTCCTGATGCAATGGTGCATCCTCCTGAAATGCTTTTACAGTCATTCATGAGAGATGGCCAACTAGCGTCGTTGTAGGAAAGTATCTTGAGACCTGCACCATGACAATGAC
>CM055094.1:18424923-18481332 GCA_029204225.1 Diphasiastrum complanatum
TCATGGACTAATCAGTAATCAATGACCTATTTATTTTGTAGATCAAGTTGTAAGATGATGTCCATTTTTCCTTATCAGAAATGGCGAACTCCTGCAACTTTGTCGCAACACGAACATGAAGCAAAGGTCGAATGAGAACAATTTGCGAAAGTCAACGTGCCTTGAGTCGAAGGATGAATGATTTGCAAATCATTCGCAAATCGTAAACATACCTCTAGGACCGCAAACCGCAAAGCAACGCAAAATAAAAAGTTACAAAAGAAACAAAAAGAACAAAAGCAAACGAAGGAAATGAAACTAACAAAGGGGAACCTTTGCGCTGCTAGCTGGCAGCTCAACAGGCTTGCAGTCGTAGACTTCACGCCTAGGTGAAACGAGTGGAAACGACAGAGAGTAATTGATTAGTTGATTAGCGTTAACTAGTCTTGTAATTTCTGCATTTATCCATCCTGTAAACTCCACATTGTGGAGATATGAACTATCCATTCTGGATCATAAAGATAGAAGAGAATAGACAGAATTTCTGTAAGAGACAAAGAGAGAGACGTAGCGAGTAGAGTAGATAAGAAAAATACTAGAAACTAAAGAGCTGTGCATGAAAGTCTGCCAACAAGCAGAACATAGCGAAAAAGCAAAGTGTCATTCCGCCAACGAGCTAGACATTGACGATCTCGCTCTAAAATCAAACTGATAATACAGTCGCTCTATTTTCGTGCATCTCCTTGGCTTGTGCTATCTGTCTTGATTGCTAGAATGAAATGTGTTCTGTGATGTGTAGTTCTGTGTCTAGGTTCTTGTGAAGCTTCCGTCCAAAAGAAAATTCAAAGACACAAAATCATTCGCGAATACGAAAACAAAAATGAAAAAGAAACAGTTTCGCTTTTGTGACACTAAACAATTTCGTTGTCACGACATGGTATCAGAGCACACATATTTTCACTACTAATACTCCAGCAATGGCCTTTAAGAGCAAAAGATTGAACTAGATTAGAGAACTCATCTCTTAATCCATTCAAGATTGCTTGTACTAGTTCATTATCTCGGATCTTCTCTCCTATAGATCCCAATTCTTTGTTCAAGGATTTTATCCTTAGGACATACTCTTGTCCATTTTCTCCACTTCCTCTCATGCTTTGCAAGATCAAGGTTCTTAGCATAAGCACTCTTGAAGTGTTATTGGATTCATAAATGTTCTTTAGTGAATCCCAAGCCCTTTTGATGTGGTACAAGAAACCACCTCCTTCAAGAGGTCATTGCTTACATTTAACTTCAAGCAATGTAGGGCTAATCTAACCCTCTTCTTGTACTTCAGTTGTTCTTGGGGAGCTTGAGACTCTTCCTCAACTCCTAAGACAATATCAAAGAGATCATGAACCACTAGTAGTGATTCCATTCTTACTTTCCAAATGGAATAGTTTGTGGAAGTTAGTTTCTCACTAGATTCTAACATATATCCACCCATGGATGCCATTTTGAATGAAAGCCTATGAGATACACAAAGTTCTCTTGGTAAGGTGTGATCTAAGATAGATTTCTAGCTTTCAAGAAGCTTCTAATCTCGGCCCAATCAATCCTAGTTCAACTTGGATGATGGTATAATAGATAAACTACAAATATCCTAGCAATTCACTCCTCAAAGGAATTGATTCTAGTTCAAATTGGTTTGATATTCCACACACACTTAAGATCTGAACAAATCAGCCTTAAAGATCTGATCTAATACTTCAAAATGAACTACTTCAATGACTCAAATCACTATTTGATCATTAGCATTCAATAGATTAAACCTAGATCTAGACAATGCACGAAAAACCTTGAATTTTGGACTAGTATGCACTTTTTTGGATCAAAAACACTTATGGAAGTTAATTTGAAGGTTGTTGTATGGTTTCACATATGTGAACAGTACTTCAGTAGCCCACAAATCGATCTTGACCAAAAACAATGATGCTACTTCTCTCTTTGCACTCGCCCTCTCAATAAGAACTCAAAAATAACAAATTGTCAATGATTTCTCAAGTACTATTAATCATTTAGATCACTCTTAGACTTGGCTCTGAAACCATGTCAATTTTCAGATAAAAAGTACAAATATTGACTGTACTATCAATCATTAAGAGTTATTGATTGCTTAATCCAAAGATCTATCAAGTTCTAGATGTTAGATCTTGATCCAGATGCTTTACACTATGATTTAGGCAAGAGCAATGGATCAAATGATCAAACACATAGATGGGCGGCCTCACACGTGTGGAGGACAGTACCTGTACGGCCTGTTTATAGAGAGTAAAGTACATTAACATACAAATGCATTTCATTCATCAAAACTCAAGACAAATGTGGAAATCTCAACAAAACTAGAATTTGCCAATGTCACATCAGCTTGCTGTTGATTTGGTTGATCTCTTTAGTGTTCCAAAAATAATCTAAGGAAAAACAAGCTACTCTCCTTGGGTAGAGAGAGAAAATCATCATGATCTCTCAAGTAGAGAGAGAAAGCTAGAAACCCAATAAAACTCAAAATCCACTCAATCTCCAAATCAATTAGATTCAAATGAGAAGTACAATGATACTAGTAGAGCTACAAGGTACCGTAATGCTCAATCATGATTGGACCACACTTTTTCCACCTCTTAATCCTATTGGACCATTGATCCATTCACCTCTAGATTCTATTGGACTATTTTCAAGCATATCTCAAATTCTATTGGACCTTTCATGGTTCCACCTCTAAATCCTATTGGACCTTTTAAACTTCATCAAACAAAAGAATACACTTGTCTACAATCTAATTGGCTCGAGTTTGGCCTCCTACTCTATTTTGGCTCATTAGTGGCATTACAAGTGGAAGTGGATAATTTGCCATCTATGCCAAATTTGACCCTATCAACATTTCACACCTAGATGCTTGATACAAGAAAACATAAGACCTCTTTATCTAACATAGATAATCTTTTTCAATTCTTCACGGACATAGCTATAACTAAGCTTTGATTTCCATTCTATTCCTACAACATTAGTATTGTTGACGAACTGAGTTCGTCAACTCTCGTGCAATAATAAAATCTTGAAGTAATTATAAATAATAATTAAACTTTTTATATCTTTTTTTATATATAATAATTCAGCTTCAAATGGCCCTTTCCACATAGCTGTTGTTTAGCAGATTGTCATGAAAAATAGCCATCATAAGGTTCCTAGTACTAATCAATAACGATAACTATATTATTATCATTATGATATCATTGTTAGCATTTGATGTCACAACCATTTGTTATGTTGACAAACTGAGTTCGTCAACTATCACTGATAATAAAAACATTGCCATTAAATGTAAAGCAATAATAATTCTTCACGTGATTACAACATAGATTAATAGCGTTTTACTGTAAACAATCATAAAAGTTTAGTGAAATTGGTGGTTAGAATTTTCTTAAGCTCACTTTGTGAATATCTGTTATGTACTTAGCAAAGCAAAAAAAGAAATACAGCATAATTATAATGATAGGTGTAGACACTTTCATTGAAAGCAATTGACGATTTTCAATAAAATATAAAAACAATATATTTGTTTCAAGATAGCAATCTTGTTGAAATTAGTTCGTCAACTAGACATAGCTATAATTAAGTTTTCATTTTCATTTTCTTCCTACAGCATTGGTTTTGTCAACTCTCATGCAAAAATAAAATCTTGAAGTAATCAGAAAACAATAATTAAACCTTCTGATATACTTTCTTAAATATTATATTTCTTTTTCAAATTGTCCTTTCCACAACTATTAATTAGTAGATTATCATGAAAAAAAATAGCCATCATTAAGGCCCTTAATACATATAAATAACGCTAACTATATAATTATTACGTCAACATTGGCACTATCAAGCCTAAGCACGTAGACATCACATAGCTTGACATGAAGGCATCACCTAGTTGCAATAAGTGCCAAGGCCTATGAAATGGACTAGTTTTCGACCTTTCCAGATACTGGACCACTACCGCCAAAACGTTTCAATTTATCTAGCGGTCTGTTTCGGCCGACCTTGAACAATTTTGTACAAACATAAAATGGTCGTCCAAAGTTTGGACCAGAGCATGAAAAATAGGCCTGTTAGACCAAGAATTGGTCGTTATCAATTTGTACACGTAGGCACGTCTGGACAAGGATTCGTATATCCGATACGAAGACAAGGGACCTATTTGTCTTATATAGATATGCAGAGAAAATCATGGTAAGAATCACTTTCAATAGCAATTGTTGTTTCGTTATTCCTTTGTTGTCAATATTAATAACAAAACCTTTATAATAATCTTGCTACTTCCTGTCGTTTGTTCTTAATGGAAAAAAAGTCCTTCCCTTATTCTAATTGTGCATGGTTCTATCTACCATCATTGAGCTTTTTATAACACGAAAGTGTGCACCTAGTCTATTTTATACTCATTTTTTGGTGCAGGTCTGGTAGGGAAAGTGTTAGTGAAACTGAAGAGTTTGAGCATGTAGAGAATCTATGACATGTAAAGGCAATTTTAGAGAGAGTAGATTAGTCCGTATGAATGTTGAGTAAATAATACCATTCATCTTGATAATTCTGCATTAGAAAAGCTTTTTTAGCTTATGTTTTTTCAAAGCTTTAACAAAAGCTATAGGATCAACCTCTTTGGTTTTTCTAGCCTATAGCAAAATATAGCATTGTCATTCCATAATCCAATTATATGCTATATGTGGTTTTGTACCAAGAGCTTTGGCTTGAGGCATTACATCTTACAAAATACTAGTAGGTGCAAATGTGTTTGTCTATTGTGCCTCCAATTATTTGGGTTCTTTTCAATAAGTTTGGAGTTGTATGCTTTGATCTAGCTTTTCAGAAAGTTAGCTTAGAGAGGGAAGACACTAATCCAGCCGAATTCAATTTTAGCTTTTGGTTGCTATCCAACAGTGGTGTGTGTTACCTATTTCGGTGCTTATGGACATACTTAATGTTGGTTGGTGTGTTCTTTCAACAATACTATTCCAAGCATTTGTTTGTAGCATGTTAACAAAAGTTGTCAGTCCATCGTATGGATTCAGTTATAAATTAGTTAACAAACTCAAAATAGTATCCGATTATGCATGAAATTTCCAACATTGCTTAAACACGCAATTTTCTAAAATACATAACACTAGATACCACACAATCTCTTATCATGGGTGTTTAGGGTAACTCATAGCTTTGGATTGCTCTAAGTACACTATCACTATCATCGTACAACAACACTGTTACTTAAAAAGTGACTGAAAAGAAGTGCATGCCATTCACTAAAGAGGAAATTGTGATTCCACATTGCATGCATTAGTGCTTTAGGGTTATTCCAAAAAATTTGCATGAAAACTACAAGAACTTCGAGAGATGATAGCTCGGGTAGTTCTAAAAAGGATCCTAATGGACTTACTTTCTAAATTTTAAATGAGCTTGTGGTTACGGAAGGTAGTGAGTGCTAGGGGTCAAAACTAACACAAGGTAGTGCAGTTGTTTTTAAAGAAAATGGAATGTGATCAAGAAGTATCATCAAAATAATCAACAACCACCTGTCAAAAAACCACAAAAGTTTGTTTAATTGAGTTTTGAAGGGAATGTGACAGGGACGGGACTAGCAGAGAAAGCAACAAGCAAAAGAAGAGAGAGAGAGAGAGAGAGAGAGAGAGAGAGAGAGAGAGAGAGAGAGAGAGAGAGAGAGAGAGAGAGAGAGAGAGAGAGAGAGAGAGAGAGAGAGAGAGAGAGAGAGAGAGAGAGAGAGAGAGAGAGAGAGAGAGAGAGAGAGAGAGAGAGAGAGAGAGAGAGAATGGGAGAGGCACACCAGACTTGCATGTATTCCAAAAGGTGTTGATCCTGAGCAAAGAGTAGAGATTTGCCAGCTAGCAATGATGAAGCTAGTATTAGAATGGTTTGTGGCAGCCACAACTCTCAAATGTGAGCAAGAGGCTAAAAGCTTGCAAGTAGGAGGCCCAACGACGTGATCAGGACCAAGACCAGGTAGCTGAAGGTGAGAGCCATCGAGCAGCAGGAGAGAACTGTTGAGAGAGAAGCAAACTAGCGAGAGAGAAGCAGCGAGTAGCAGGAGAAGCAACGAGCAGCAAGACCAGCGAGGAGAAGCAACGAGGTAGAAGGGGGCTTGGGGGGGGGGGGGACATTAATGGCCCAGGCCTGCCCAATTGCTTTAGGAACACGTGGGCGGGTTCTTTGCTTTTTTATTTCTTTTTTTTTTGGTGGGGGGGTTTTGCTTTTTTGCCCTTTTTAGGAATAAGGACAACTAATCTCCATTTACGTAATAATAACTATTATTGAGGCCCAATATATTGTAGGATTTGACATTAAGTTGTCGTTCTCTCAATGATTCAGCTTGTAGGATTTGACATTAACTTGTTGTTTCAAGAATTCGGCTGGTAATATTGTGCCCTACGTTGTTATGTAGAATGCACATGTACAACATTTGATCTTAATATCATGTGTAAGTTTGCAACATATGTACATACCACTCTTTGAGACTAGCCTTCGATTCTAGTTACATATATCCTATATGTATATATACATATATACATATATATATATATATATATATATATATATATATATATATCAAGGATGCGCGTCCGGGCCGGACGCAAGCAATCCGCGTCCGTGTCCCGCGGACCTGGGCACATCCGACCCCCAAACGTGGGGTTGGATGTGTCCACATTTTTTTAAAAAAAAATTTTAAACACTAAAAACATTTTAAAAAATCAAAAAGAAAAAAATCGAACGTGTCCAGACCCCTAGACGCACCCCTGGCATGTCCGGATGCGCGTTCGCGTCCAGGGTCCGCTACTTTAGATATATATATATATTCGCCACGTTCAACTCTTCTTCAGCTTCCCACACAATAGCATTGCTTTTGATGGACATTAATTGGGGGGGGGGGACATTAATGGCCCAAGCCTGCCAAACTGCTTCAGGAACATGTGGGCGAGCTCTTTGCTTTTTGATTTCTTTCTTTTTTTGGTGGGGGGGTTTTGCTTTTTTGTCCTTTTTAGGAATAAGGACAACTAATCTCCATTTACGTAATAATAACTAGTATTGAGGCCTGATATATTGTAGGATTTGACATTAATTTGTTGTTCTCTCAGTGATTCGGCCTGTAGGATTTGATGTTAACTTGTTTTTTCCCAGATTCGGCTAATAATATTTAGCCTTGCGTTGTTATGTAGGATGCACACGTACAACATTTGATCTTAATATCATGTGTAAGTTTCCAACATATGTACATATCACTCTTTGAGACTAGACTTCGATTCTAGTTACATATGTCCTATGTGTGTGTGTGTGTGTGTGTGTGTGTGTGTGTGTGTATATATATATATATATGTATATATATCAAGGATACGCGTCCGGGCCGCGTCCATGTCCGCATCCGACCCCTGGACACGGGGTCGGACCTGTCCACATTTTTTTTATTTTTTTAACACAAAACATTAAAAAAAAAAAAAAAAAAGCGGACGTGTCCAGACCTCTAGACGCACCCCTGGCGTGTCCGGATGCACGTTCGCGTCTGGGGTCCACTACTATATATATATATATATATATATATATATAAATTGATGCATCCGAAACATGTTTTTGGGGAGTCATAATCCAGAACATTTTTACTCTTTTAATTAAAAAAAAAGCAATCTTATTGGTGCCCTTCAATGCCATGGGCCATCCATGTGCTTGAATTGTAGTGGGCTCTTTAAACCCGGCCTGAGACATTTCATCGAGAATATATTTTGAAAGATAAATCATGAAAATGAGCAAAAACACCATGTATGCTGTTAGTTTTTGGGTTTTGGGATATTGCTTTCCCGCATTTCCATTTCTCGCTACATGGGGTATGCAATTTCCTCATCCTCTCCCTTTGCAGCGACACGGTTATGTTCAACATAGAAATCCTTCTTGAGTCAAGGAAGCTTGTAAAACTTATGTTGAGTTAGGACTATTGTGCGTTGTTGTCTACAGTTATGCTTGATACTACATTCTCTACAGGCTCCTACAGTACATTCCTATATATTATATATATATATATATATATATATATATATATATATATGAATGTGTGTGTGTGTATTGTTGAATTCACACGTGTGGGACGCCCTACACATGTACTTTTGATCTCCTAAGCCCAATAATACCATAGAAATCAGACTAGCATTGATTGACAATAGGAAAGCTGATTATACAAGAAATATTATTGTGTTACAAGCAAGATCTGTCAACAAAACATGAAACTAAGTACAATAAATCCCTCAACTCGGCTAGAGAGAGAATATGAAAGTACAAAATTTGAGTAGAGAGAGAGGGCACAAAGTGCTTAGTCTCCAAATTTGCATTACACACAAATTTCATCAGCTTCTCAATGAGAGTACATCACATATATATATATCCATGGACTCTCCTCCTACCTTGAATTGAATTGGAGTTATCAATCCACCTCTCAAGCTATCTAGACTTATTCAAGCCACCTCAATATGTCTAATTGTGCCACCTAGTATTTTCATGCATTAAATGTGGCATGCAATGTACAAATGGCAATTCCTCTGGTAGCTCGAGTTTCTAATTCTACCTATCTTGAATATTTTATTGTAAGATGGGTCTTTACTAAGCCAAAAGAGCTCAATTCATCTTTGGCATTTTTAGGACCCCTACTTACAACGTTAGATAGATTTTTCCAATATTTTGACATGTATATATAATATACAATAGTTACTCGTGATTTTATAATCACTATCAAGAAAAACCCATAATCCGACAAGATCTTTGTTTGAAAAAAACAAAAAACTAGGCAATATGGGTATCAGTAGAGAGGGAAAACACATATGATTACGATTATAGTACTTTCTAGTTTGATTCAATAGTTTCATATATATATATATATAGAATATCACTTTCATATGCAAGCTAATCCATCATTGTGCAGAGCATGATATGAACCAGACAGATCCAGCCCTGCTTGATTCTGATGTCGTTTGGTCAAAACGACCAATCTTTTCGGAGAGAACGCAGTTAGGGCACATGAGAAAGGACCACTTTTGTAGCTTTTCTCCCGATGGCTCAATTTTCCCTAACAACCTCCATTTCATGTGTCATCAGTTTCGATCGGTGGGCAATATCGAGTGGATCCAGCCTAGGACGTTGTTTGGTCAAATTGATCACTGGTCCTGGCGATTAGGCACACGAGAAAGGACTACTTTTGCCGATTGTTGTCCAACAATCCAGTTTCTCCGAACGGGGCCCGTTTCATGTACAGTCAGTGTCGACCTATGGGCAACGTCGAGTGGAACCTGTGGGGATAGACGGGACGCCGAACGAATTGACGAGTAGCCCGAGACCTTCGTTCGAAGTTTCGCCCAGAAAAAATCTTTAGTGACACTTGACCAGTCAATACCTAGAATAGGTTGGACTTGTCCGGAATGGCCCGGAATGCTGTAGTAATGCTCGTGAGCCCCATACTAACCAAACGAATCCAGTTCGCGGCTCGATTTGGATGTCGTTTGTTCAAAATGGCGATTGGTTTCGGTGATAACGCAGTTAGGGCACACGGATCACAAAAGGAAAGAACAAGAACAAGAACAAGCCAAGATTTGAGAAGACGAAATCCTCAAATTAAGAATCTTCTTCATGCGATCACTACCACAAACCAGGCCATACGGCCAACAAATGCTGGTTCAATCCAACAATACCTTGCATGTGTTAAAATATCACTTCCAACTTGTTGTATCTTGTAGATATCAAGTTATTTGAGCTTGATAGGATCTCACACGTGTGGAGTCTGTTCCCATGTGTGAAAGAATGTCCCTGTAGACATAGAATTTATTATTGCCTTGGTGTGCATCATCCTACACTCTTCACCCACTAATACACTATGAAGTTTTTCTATAGAACCATAGTGATCCAATGAATATAGGTGTTTACATGCTAGTTCGGAGTTGCCCACACGCGTGAACAGTACGGATTTTGATCCATAAAAAGTTTGGAATCAAATCCCCTCACCAAAACTTGGATACCAGCTCGTCGTCCCAATACTAGCGTTTAGCACCAAAAACCTACTAAAACTGGATTAGTCTTAAACACTGATTAATAGCCTTGTACTTGGCTTTGATACCATGTTGAAAGTACAGTTCTAAGGACCATAAATGGATCTTTGAATGATCCACAAGGTAGAGTGTGTGCTTGATTAACAATCTATCAGATACTAGTCAACAAATCAAGATCTAGTTTAGCAGCTTGATAGAAAACAAGTAGATACAATCAAAGCATTGATCAAAAACTTAAAACTTAGTTCACATGTGTGAAAAGCAAGCTGATGTACGGCCTGTAGATAGAGTTTGAAGTGTGCCAAAGCTGGGTTTCATTGGAATCAATCACTATCATCATACAAAAAGAGAAAATCCGAGTTTCTCCTTGAGGCTCCAAAAAGTTTCTATCTCCTCACTATGGAGAGTGGAAATACATAGTAAAAGACACTTCCTTTGCAAAGTTAGGTGAAAATCCATCAATTTAATAAGGAAGTAGACTCAAGTTTCTTGCCCTAAAGTGAAAACCCTAGCCTAGATCCTAGAGTCCTGCTTGGTAGGTGCATGGTAGGTACAAATCTCATCATAAATCAAGGTCTAGATCCTACAAAGTAGGAATCACTACCAAATGGACACAACCACTCCTCTTGACTCGTGGTAACCTACATTAGGTATAGATTTCCATGCGGCACTTTGGCCATACAAGTGACTAACAAGAAATATTGACAATATGTACAATATTCTACATGGCTAAATTTGCCAATGTAGGCAATTTTTCACACGAGGGCGCTCCAGCCACTATGTGATTATCCAAACCATTTTATGCTAACTATTGTTGCACCTACTACTTCATTGTACTCTAAACACGCTAATTTTTTAATGTATTTATGAGTGTCTGCTCGACCTTGAATTCGAGACACCTTGGCTCTCCTACAAACTGCTAGTCCTATAATATTGCCTTGTGGGCATCAAATGGTCATAATGCTTTTTGCTAATTTCATATTGTGTAATTTATGTTAGAACTTAATTTTGTGCATAACTTGTGTATGAATTTAAGTTATTTATTGATACTATATACTACTATTGTAATTACAAATTTCATACTCTCAAATGCTCTTTGAAGACAAATTCAAATAAATTGAGACTATTCATAGTCTCAATTCATACATGTCAATTTTAAATATCCAAATAAATGATGACCATAGAAGAGTCACATAGCATGTTACAAACAAATTTTTGTGTCTTCTATATTCTTAATATGTAAGACTCACAAACAATTTGCTATATCAATCAAGAAGATGACAAATAATTCATAGAAAATCTTTTGGCACTTTAGAAAAATTTTCATTCTAATTATGTCCATTCACAATATATATTCACAAATGTATCCCAGTTGACGGTTGCAGGCTCAACTTTTTTTACTGCTCACAACCATGCAATAGAGCATCAAAACGATCACCTCCAAACAAACCAATGTGTCAAATTCTGCATCCAAGCAATGCGCCTCCTAATGCCTTGTCATAGCGCACATGAAATGCACTGACAGAGCACATCCCTATTGTGTCGTCGATGTAGCATAGGGGTTCGTTGCTGGGAGTGGCAACCTCACCTTCACCTGCATAGTAAGATGAGAGAGAGAGAGAGAGAGAGAGAGAGAGAGAGAGAGGAGAGAGGAGAAAGAGAGTGGAGAGAGGGAGAGAGAGAATGCCTAGGTTGAGAAAGGCTTTGGGGGCTCGAGCGCCTACCCAAAGCTATTCTATCCCAATGTAAAGAGAGAGAGAGAGAGAGAGAGAGAGAGAGAGAGAGAGAGAGAGAGAGAGAGAGAGAGAGAGAGAGAGAGAGAGAGAGAGAGAGAGAGAGAGAGAAATATGGAGATGGAGAAACCAAGAGACTTTATTAGAATGAGAATGGAAGATGATACAATACAAAGGAAATGGCTCTCTCTTATAGATTTAGAGGTGAGTCTCCTTCACTCTCATTGGCCACTTCATTGGGGCAATGATTCTAATCCAAGCCTTCCAAAGAAACACAACTTAAATCTAATGGTGCTAAGAAAGCACAAGGGCACTCACATGATTCATGTGAGTTCTGCTTTGTGCAACTTAGATTCCTTATTTTTCAGCTTGACTTTGTGAACTTGGGCCTCAAACACATGTAAAAAAATAAAAGACGATAAAGTATTGCAAGATGCAATCATATCCTACCTTCAAGAATTCACAGTAGCCAAATCTACTTGGAGCATTTGAGTGTCATGTATGACGTTGGAGATGAAGAATATGCAAAGATGTATACATGGTCAAAGGAATGGTTAAAAGATGCATTGAATCGTTCAAAGTCATGCCTCCACTGCCGATAATAGTCAAAAATAATGTTCATCACTTGTATTTGAAGTCCAAAGGCTTAGATTTGGAACCAAATCAAAGTCCTTGGAGAATTTGTATAGATGGCCTTCAATTTGAAAGACATGCAGAATTCTCAAAAAAGGTTGATGGTCCTATATCTATAGGATTGATCATTCTAGATACACAACTACATAAATTTATTTTGGAAAAATGGACAAAGAAATATTTCAAAGCTTCAATCTCTCATGCCCAAACTTTTAATGGTACTAATGAACTAGTCATGGTATCGTTTATGGATTTTATATATATTTCAAATCTAGTTATGGCATTGCAAGAACTAGAATATACTTTTCATTATGAGGTAGGAGTTTACAGATTAAAATTAGAGAAACAAGAAATTATAACAAAGTCCTACACACTAGCAGTTGTGGTAATCTTTTTAAGTAAAGATTCCAGATTTGTCACCTACAACAACTTAATTCTAAATAGAACAAAGACAATTTACATTTCATGGGAAACTTCAATGATAACTTTGGATGAAGAGGACGACATTGAAGACCAACCATATGAAATGGTTGGAATTCATTTACTGAAAATTTTTAAGGATCCTATTTTTAATCAAGATCTCGTAAAAGCATTTTGTAGATAAGATCAATTTGTAGTAAATCCTTTCTATGAAGGAATTGCTTTGAGAAAAGGTCTACTAATGGAACAAAAAAGAGTTGTCATTGTATTGATTGATATAAAACTCCTCTATGTACATGAATTGAATCTTATCATTTGATATTATTTTTTTAGTGATTTCATTATGAATTATATCATGGTTTTTCTTTTTGTCTACCAAAATTAACATGAACCATGTGCTTATGCTCATATACTCAATATCCACTATACTATCAATAAAAAATAGTAAAAACTCAATAAATAATTATAATTTTTTTTTACTAACACTTATTTCAACAATCTTCTTTGTGAACGTTGTGACAGGAAGTACAAAAGGAAAAGAGATCACTTTACAAAAGGTGGAACTTGATAAAATAGAAAAAAAATACAATTTTCAAGTTTTATAAATAATGACAAACATTTTTTGCAAGAAATGTCATTTGAAAGCATAGTGAAAAGTTGCACTATCATACACTGATACTAGATCTCAATGGACTATTGATGTGCACGTTTGGAAATGGTCCAACCAACCAAAAGATTTATAACATTGGGTGGGAAAGGTGGGAAAGATTCAACTAATTTCATCATATTTGTTATATTTCCATATTTGGCATATTAAGGCCAAAACTTGTTTTATACTTAGAGATTGACTTTTCAAAGTTCATTAGTCTAAATGTTATTTGAATATTTGAAAGTATGGGAAAGTTAGAATGCGAGTTTGAGTATATTCAAATTTGAATAGTTGGGTACATTGAATCTAGACCCAAAAATAGTAGGGTTTGCATTTTGGAGGGAAACCCAAGTGGCCAAATAGGAATTAGACCTGTTATAAAAGGATGTAACTCGTGGAGAGAGCTATCTTCTCTCTACTTCACTTCTTTGTTGGCATATGGAGACGACAAGAGGGTGATCTACATAGCCAATGATGGTGAGTGTGCAATCAAAGGAATTGGCACAATTTCTATTTCTCTCTCTACAAATAGGAATGTTCATTTGGAGGATGTCTTGTCTATTCCATCTATTACCAAGAATTTGCTTAGTGTGAGTCAAATGCTAAGTAAAGGCCTCAAGGTGGATGTGTTGCACGGGAGTAAATACCTATTCAAGAGGTTTGGCATAAAAGGATGGGACAACTCAGCTTCAAGTCATTGGAGGTAATGGCTTGGAAGAAGATTGTGATAGGTCTTCGAAGTTCCTTCAGTGGCATCAAACATGTTTGTGAGTCTTGTGCTTTGTCAAAGTCACATAGACAACCCTATATTAGATCTATATCTAGATCTACAAAGCCTTTTCAATTGTACATTCGGATGTTCATGGATTCACTACAATTAACAATAGTGGAGCTAAAATGTATGTAACATTCATTGATGATTTTAGTAGATTTTGTTGGATATATCTACTAAAGAACAAGGATGAAGTGTATGATATCTTTATTAATGCAAAGGAGAACCAATTTTCCACAAGGATCAAGTACTTCAGGAGTGACAATGGTGGTGAGTACATATCTACCAAGTTCAAGGCCTTTTGTGATGAGCATGGGATCAAGAGGGAGTATACAACATCAAGGACCCCATGACAAAATGGAGTGGCTGAAAGGAAGAATAGGACCTTATGTGAAAGTCCTAAAGCTATGAGGTTGTGTGCCAATTTCTTGTGCAATAGGTGGCCGAGTGCTATTTTGGATGGAAGGACACCTTTTGATATGCTATTCAAGAGGAGGCCGAGTGTCAACTTTCTAAGAACCTTTGGATGCACATGGTATGTCAACATTACTCTTCATGATAAGTATTTTTGTTGGATATAGTGAGGTGAGTAAAGCCTACAAGGTTTACATTCCTTCTACTAACAAGGTGATTGTTGGTAGAGATGTCATTTTTGATGAGGGAAACATTCCAAAAGTTTCTTCAAGCATGGTTGATGGTAGTGTGGATGGATCTAACATTCTTGATGTTGATGAAAAGGATCCTACTTTTGATGGTGATGATGATGGACCTTCATCAAGACAAAAGCCAAGGAGAACATCAAGAGAAAGACAAGTACCTTACGTGAAAGATTTCAGATCCTGTCGAACCATGTGCTGCATCTGCCGCCGAAGAAGAGGTGGGACGAGAAGGACCCGCTGCTGCTGATCCAACCTGCTCATGTGACGCTCTCCCCTCTGAAGTAAACCCTGCTGCTGCGGGTGGAACTGGAGTGGCACCGCCTGGACCATGCACTGCACCTAACCCTGCCTAGAACGTGCTAAGATCCAATCTACTTGAATGATCTTTGGTTAGAAAGAGAAATACACTACCAATCTCACCAATGTAGAAAAATCAGCATCTACACACAAAATGAGATGCAAACACCGATAGAACTTGATCAAACTTGAATGAAATGAAAAAGTACTATTGTTGTCCGTACAAAACCAGCAAGCTACTATATTTCACACGTGTGGATCCAAAAATAGCAAATATAGATCACTCTACACATAGAATTGCAAGCAATCACCAAGATAGTGCACCAATGGATAGTAGAATCCAAGAGAACCATGTATAAGCATGAAACGAGATAGAGAAGAGAGAAGATAGCTCTCTCCATGAGTTACATCCTTTTATAGCAGATCCAAACCCTATTTGGCCACTTGGCTTTAAGACCAAAATGCTAACCCTACTAATCTTGGGTCTAGAATCAATGTACCCAACTATTCAAATTTAATCTACTTAAACTCGCATTCTAACTTTATCACACTTTCAAAAAGTGTTTATTCAAATGAAATTTAGACTAATGAACTTTAAAAAGTCAACCTCTAAGTCTAAAACAAGTTTTGGCCTCAATATGCCAAATATGAAAATATTGCAAAATGAAATGAAACTAGTTGAATTTTTCACACTCTCTCTTCAACTAGTTTTAGCATAGACTTTGATAATACTCCAAGTGAAATCCTATGCTTCATGAACAAATCTTTTCCCAATTCTTTGGTGAAAATATCAGTTACACATTCCCTTGAAGACACATGTTGAAGCTCCACCTCCTTTGCAATGACTTGCTCCCTCACAAAGTGATATTGTATCTCAATATGCTTGCTCCTAGTATGAAAGATAAGATTGGATGCCATTCTTTGGGCTGATTGATTGTCACAAAAGATGATTGGGCTCTCTGAAAAATCCAGCAAATGAAGATCCTTGATCATCTTTTGATCCATACCATCTCCTTTGTGCAATCTGTAAGAGCTTTGTACTCGGCCTCACTAGATGACAATGAGATAGTGGCTTGTTTCTTTGACATCCATGATATAGCTCCATCACCTATGAAAATACAATAAGCACTAATGGATTTTCTATCCATTACATCTCCAGCATAGTCCGAATCTAAAAATCCAAAAAGATTAGGTGATGATCCCTCATACAATATGCCAAAATCTCGAGTTCCCATGATGTACCTCAAAACTTGCTTTCCAAGTTTCCAATGCTCTTCACTAGGATCTTGAATGAATTGACTCAATCTTCCAACACAATAGCTTAGATCAGGTCTAGTAATGGATAGATAGATGAGTGAATAGTCTAAAACAAGTTTTGGCCTCAATATGCCAAATATGAAAATATAACAAAAATATGATGAAACGAGTTGAATCTTTCACACTATCCTACGGACATGATCAATTGCTTCTTCTACACTTTTTCAAATTGGTATCACATATATAAGGAGGGCACAATGCTGAAAATGAAAAATCATTTATCTTAACTTTAGGCTTTGGTAAAAGTTTTTTCTATGTGTATGTAATTGTTGGTTGATTCTGACGAATCCCCAAGATACTCAGACAGAGCAACTCAAGAGCACCTCTCACCTTAGACCAAGGAGGTCTCTGAGAAGAAGAGACTAACGAAGACTAAGAGCTGAGTATGAGAGCCGAGAAATGCTAGTTAGGAATGACAAGCAAGAACTGTGCAAGCCTCATGGTGAATCCTAAAAGATGGAATGACCATGTAGAAACTAGTATTTCTAGGCAAAGTAAAAAATGCAAGTAGGCCCCTCTTAAGGAAAGTAGAGTGAGCCACCTTTTGATGGTGACCTCTAGTGGAGAGCATTATTCCACTTGTAATTTGTGTAATGTGGAAATGCCACTAGGATGTCACCCAAGGAGCTCTTTTGCTTATTTAAGAGACTCCCTCTTTGTGAAGAGGAGCTTTTTGCATTGTATCTACTCCATGTCTAATAAGAAGATTTTCCATGAGTTTGATGGTACACTAAGCTCCTTGATCATGATGGTTTTCTTGAGTGATGCCCCTATGATCATGCCTTCCATTCATATTGTGTGTGGTTGTGGACTTAGAGTGGATTAGTTTTCATGCTTTCCTAGTTGTAGATTAGATTTTCTTTCTGTTTGGTGGATAAGTGTAGGTTGCAAGCATCCAAGAGATTTGTAGCCAATAATGTGGTATCGATCTTGCATTATTAGCATGCTAGATTGTGCTTTGGTCATAAATTCTAGAACTAGATCTTGATAATCAATCTAGAATCAGTTTATGTGCTAAACACAAAGCTTAACGAGATCATTCACACTTGAGGATTGTTCTCCACACGTGTGAGCTTGCTAGATTTTCATCATAGTATCAGAGCCAAATAAAGCTTTGCATCCTATTATTACTGATTGTGCAAGAATTTGTGAGCACAATTCCTATCAAAAAAAGCTCTTCACCACTTTTCTTTACCTTTTCTTGAAAAGTATTTGGATCAAAGAGGATAGAATCAAGATTTTTAGATCAGAATTGACATTGTATGGAATTCTGGAATTCTACACGTGTGAAAATAAGAGATTTTCAGACCTCTCTATTGTGAAGAATTGAAAAAGATTATCTATGTTAGATATAGGGGTCTTATGTTTTTTACATCAAGCATCTAGGTGTAGGATGTTGATAGGAATAAATTTGGCATAGATGGCAAATTATGCATTTCCACTTGTAATGCCACTATTGAGCCAAAATAGAATAAGAGGCTAAATACTTGCTAATTAGAGTGTAGACAAGTGTAAAGTTTTTGTTTGATGAATTCCAAGAGGTCCAATAGGATATAGAGGTGGAACCTTGTGAGGTCCAATAGGAAATTGAGGTGTGCTTGAATATAGTCCAATAGAATTAAGAGGTGCATAGATCAATGATCCAATAGGATCAAGAGGTGACAAAATGTGGTCCAATCATAGTTAAGCATAGTGGTAGCTCGTGGACCTACTAGTATTATTGTACTCCTCATTTTGAAATCAATTGATTTGGTGATTTCATGGATTTTGTGAGTTATTGGATTTCTAGCTTTCTCTCTCTACCCGAGAGCTCTTGATGCATTTTCTCTCTCTACCCGAGGAGAGCAGCTTGTTTTTACTTAGATTATTTTTTGAATACTTCCCACACGTGTGAGTGAGAGTTGGAAGTGATTGAATGCATGTAGTAGTGTGTTTTTGCCATAGGATTCAAGATTGATCTTGAATCTCAATCTAGTCTTGATCTTGGTGCATCTACACACCTTAGGAGATCACAAGTACATGTAGTGGACAGTCCACACGTGTAAAAATCAACATGGTATCAGAGCCTACCTAAGGTTACCATCATTTTGATCCATCTAAGTGAAAAATTTTCATCAATCTTGAGCTAGAAGTTGTCAAGACCCATTTTCCTAGCTATCTTGTTCAATCTTGGATCAAAAGAGATCAAAAGGACATTGATTGGGTCTGACCTAGTACTGTACGGAATCAGGTGCTCAGACACGTGTGAGGAACATGCAATCACTTTCATTCCATTTGGTTGAGCCAATCAAAAGTTATAAGCTTTTGAAGAGGGTTAGGTAGGGCACCTAGACCTGGGTGGACACATTTGGTTTGGTCAAGAGATTGCTTGGTTGATCCAAAATCACAGTTGTATGCTTGCCAATCTCATCTATATGTGATCTAGGCACTGTTTTGAGATCTTAGCCATTTTGTTTCATGCAATATCATTGTATTTGAGTCAAATTTGGTTTCTTAGTGTATTTCACACGTGCTAAGAGTGTTGGATCCTAACTTTGCCTATACTCCATCATTTGATGTGAAATAGATCTTGTTTTAGAGAGATTTGTGTAGCTAGTGAGAATCAATTCACAAATTGTTGTAAAATCTTTCATAGGAGGAGATAGTACTCAATTATTGGATCCTATTGAAAGTGTGTAACAACATTTATTGTTCATCATTTGAGTTTTCTTCACTTCAAATGTCTTCAATGGGTTCATCCTTGTTGGAACCAAGTGAAAGATTGACCACTTCAAATTATTCAATTTGGAAAATGAGGATGGAGTCCATCTTGATCCTTCAAGATGTGATGGACATAGTTCTTGGCCTTGAAGAAGAACCACAAGTTCTTCAAGAGGTTCAAAAATACAAAAAGAGAGCTAGGATGGCTCTCCACTACATTAAGATGAATGTCTCTAATGAGATATTGAGGGAGATAGGTACTTGTACAACAGCCAAAGAAGCTTGGGATTGTCTCAAGACTATCTATGAGGCTAAGAATACCTCTAGGCTTCTCACTCTTAGAAATCAAATCTTTCAAAGTAGCCAAAAGAGTGATGAGAGTGCATCTAGTTATGTTTTGAGAGTAAAAGATACTCATAGAGAGCTTGCTTGTATTGGTGATTCCATCAATCAAAATGAGCTAGTTCAAGTCATTCTCAATGGCTTGAGAAGTGAATTTGATAATCTTGTCCAATCCTATGCCATTAAGGAGGAGCTACCAAGTTTGGAGGCTCTCCAAAGTGTGCTAATTTCAGAAGAATCAAGACAAGAGCATAAGCTCTTGAGGATGGACAAGCTTTCTCTCACTCATAATGATGGCAAAGCTCTCTTTGCCAAGGATAAGCACAAAGAGAGGAGCAAGAACCAACATCAACAATCCTCAAGCAAGGACAAATTCAAACCCAAAGACAAAGATGAGGAGGAAGATGATTCCTTTAATGCTTCATCATCCAAGCTGAAGAAGAAGAAGAAGATCAAGTGCTTTTATTGTGGAAGAAAGGTCATTATGCCACCAATTGCTTCAAAAAGAAGAATCAACTCAAGCAAGCCAATATTACCAATGAGAAGGAAGACACTATTGCAAGTGATGGAGAGGGATCTCTTATGGTCTCTAGTTTCTCATCTACTCCTTTCAAGAAGGACGGCCTATGGTATATTGATAGTGGAGCCTCTTCACATATGTGTAGCTCCAAGGACTCTTTCTCTTCTATTGCACCTTATGATGGAGTGAAGAAATCAATATACACTGCAAATGATTTTGAATGTCCTATTGAAGGCATAGGGAACATTCCCTTGAAGCTTGCATCCTCTAAAGTTCTTTCTCTCTCTAGAGTTCTTTATGTACCTAAGCTTACCAAGAATCTTATTAGTGTTGGCCAATTGCTTGATAATGGCCTTGATGTAAAATTCAATGTTGATACTTGCACTATCAAGAAGAATGATGAGATACTTGCATTAGGATCTAGATTTGGTGGCATCTATAAACTAGATCCAAATGAGTATGTGAATGCTTGTAATGTTGCTCTTGTGAACAAGCTCTCTATGGAGGAATTATGGCATAGGAGGTTGGGACATCCCAACTACAAATCCATGCTCTCTATGATCAAAGAATCCAAAGTTATTGGCTTGCCAAAGTCATTCTCCAAGAAGATCAAGCCTTGTGAGGCTTGTGCTATTGCTAAATCTCACAAAAAGCCATTTACAAGATCTTCTATCAAAAGCAAGCATCCTTTGGAGTTAATCCACTTGGATGTGCATTTCTCATCAACTACAAGCAATGGAGGAGCCACTTGTTTTGTTACTTTCATTGATGATTACACAAGATTCACTTGGATATATCTTCTTGCTTCAAAATCTATGGTGTTTGATCATTTCCTTATTTTCAAAGCTTATGTAGAGAAGCAATTCTCATTCAAGATTAAAGCTCTTAGAAGTGATGGAGGTGGTGAATATATCTCCAATAAATTTCAAGATTTCTGTGAGCTTGAAGGCATTAAAAGAGAGTTTTCTTGTGCCTACTCTCCATCTCAAAATGGAGTGACCGAGAGAAAGAATAGATCTCTATGTGAATGTGCAAAATCTATGAGAATTGAGGCATCTTTGCCCAAAGATTTTTGGGGAGAAGCCATTAATTGTGCAAATTATCTTTGCAATAGGCTCCCACATATAGCTCTTGGAGGAAAGTCACCATATGAAATCTTATTTTTGAAGAAGCCTAAGGTTGATCACCTTAGAGTTTTTGGATGCTTATGCTTTGTCCATATTCCCTTGGAAACAAGGAAGAAGGAAGATCCTAGTGCATGCAAAGGGATCATGGTTGGATACTCATCCACCAAGAAGGCCTATAGAGTCTTTATACTCTCTACTTCTCAAGTTATTGAAAGTAGAGATGTTGTCTTTCATGAAGATCAACACTCATCATTTGAAGAGGCCAAGATCAAGAAATCTATGGATGCATCATCAATTATTGATTTTGAAGACAATCATGATGTGATGGGATCGAGATTTGAAGAAGACTCTCCTCGGATTTTTTCACCAAGAAGATCCATGAGAGATAGATCCGAGCCTAAGAGGCTCTCATATGTTGACAAAGGCAAACAAGTGGATCTTGATTCCACTAATTATGTTTTTTATGTCTCTCATGAAGAGTCAAAGAATGTACAAGAGGCACTCAATACCAAGAAGTGGTATGATGCCATGAAGCAAGAGTATGATGCATTGATCACCAACAATACTTGGGAGCTTGTGGATCCTCCTTCCAACAAGCATGTGATTGGTTGCAAGTGGGTATTTCGGATCAAGTTCAATCATGATGGCACCATCAACAAGCATAAAGCAAGATTATGTGCCAAAGGATTTGCTCAAATCCATGGTCTTGATTATGAGGAGACCTTTGCACCCGTTGCAAAGATGGTGACAATAAGAATTCTTATTTCTCTTGCTTGTTTTTTCAAGTGGAAGGTGTTCCAATTAGATGTATCCAATGCTTTTCTAAATGGTTATCTTGAGGAGGAGATCTATGTGGAACAACCTCAAGGATTCATCAAGGATGAGTCCAAAGTGTGCTTTCTCTTCAAAAGTCTTTATGGACTCAAGCAAGCACCAAGATCATGGTATTCAAGACTTAACTCTTTCCTTATCTCACTAGGATTTACTCTTAGTGACTATGATCCTTCCATGTATCTAAAGTTTGTTGATAGCAATATTGTCATTCTTCTAATTTATGTTGATGACATTATTCTTTGTGGAAGTTGTATCAAGCTAGTTGATGAAACCAAGCTAGCACTTGGATGTGAGTTTAAAATGCAAGATCTAGGAAAGATACATTACATCCTAGGGCTAGAAATTGATTTTTATGAAAATCATGTCTTTATATGCCAATCTAGATATGCTCACTCTATGTTGAAAAAATTCCATATGGAAAATTCTAAGAGCATAGATACTCCAATGGAGCAAATTGTAAAAGATCCTAATAAAGGTGATGAAAGACCCTTTGAGGACATCACACTTTTTAGGAGTCTTGTAGGCTCCTTGATTCGGCTTACCATTACTAGGCCCGATCTTAGTTTTTGTGTGCACAAATTGAGTCAATTTATGCAAGAACCTAAGATCCATCATTGGAAGATGGCCAAGAGAATTTTAAGATATGTATCTTCATCTTGTGATTATGGTTTACTCTATAAAAGTGAAGATCTATCCATTATTGGCTACTCGGATTCGGACTTTGCAAGTGACAAAATGGATCGAAAGTCTATTAGTGCATACACTATCTTTCTTGGAGGCAATCTAATATCTTGGCTTTCCAAAAAGCAAGATACTATATCTCTCTCTTCATGTGAGGCCGAGTACAAAGCACTCACTACAACTACCAAAGAAGTGCTTTGGATCAAGAGGTTATTAATGGAACTAAAGTGCATCAAGGAGGATGATCTACCAATGATCAAGTGTGATAACATCTCGGCCCAAGCTCTTGCCAATAATCCCATATTTCATGCAAGAAGCAAGCACATAGAAGTGGCACACCATTTTGTGAGAGAAAAGCTTATTGGAGGAGAAATCTATTTGGAGCATGTCAACTCGTCCTCTTGTATTGCCGATCTACTCAACAAGCCTTTGAGAAAAAGTGCTTTCATCAAGCATAGATCTAATCTTGGAGTTATATCAAGATCAATGCTCAAATCTTCATAGATAATCTTTTAGGAGGAGTGTGAAGAATTGAAAAAGATTATCCATGTTAGATATAGGGGTCTTATGTTTTTTACATCAAGCATCTAGGTGTAGGATGTTGATAGGAATAAATTTGGCATAGATGGCAAATTATGCATTTCCACTTGTAATGCCACTATTGAGCCAAAATAGAGTAAGAGGCTAAACACTTGCTAATTAGAGTGTAGACAAGTGTAAAGTTTTTGTTTGATTAATTCCAAGAGGTCCAATAGGATATAGAGGTGGAACCTTGTGAGGTCCAATAGGAAATTGAGGTGTGCTTGAATACAGTCCAATAGAATAAGAGGTGCATAGATCAATGATCCAATAGGATCAAGAGGTGACAAAATGTGGTCCAATCATAGTTAAGCATAGTGGTAGCTTGTGGACCTACTAGTATCATTGTACTCCTCATTTTGAAATCAATTGATTTGGTGATTTCATGGATTCTGTGAGTTATTGGATTTCTAGCTTTCTCTCTCTACCCGAGAGCTCTTGATGCATTTTCTCTCTCTACTCGAGGAGAGCAGCTTGTTTTTACTTAGATTATTTTTTGAATACTTCCCACACGTGTGAGTGAGAGTTGGAAGTGATTGAATGCACGTAGTAGTGTGTTTTTGCCATAGGATTCAAGATTGATCTTGAATGTCAATCTAGTCTTGATCTTGGTGCATCTACACACCTTAGGAGATCACAAGTACATGTAGTGGACAGTCCACACGTGTAAAAATCAACATCTATTTCCTTCATCTTAAAAGAAGACTATGATAATCTTATTCAATCCTTTGCCATAAAGGAGGAGTTGCCCAATTGGGAGAATCTTCAAGGAATTCTCATCTCTGAAGAAGCAAGGCAAAGTTACAAACTTTCGAGGATGAACAAACTCGAGCATATTGGAAGTGACAAAGCTCTTTTTGTCGAGGACAAGCACAAAGGGAGGAGCAAGAACCAGTTTTCTCAAGCCTTCATTAAAAAAAAAGCAAACGACAAAAAAAAAGATGGAGAAGAGGATGACTCAACTCATCCTTCTACTTCCAAGACCAAGAAGAAGAAAGTCAAGTGTTTCTTTTGTGACAAAAAGGGGCACTATGCCTCTAATTGCTTCAAAAAGAAAAATCAACTCAAACAAGCAAATCTTTCTAATTATTGCAAGTGGGGAATGATTTTTGGCAAACATTTCTTGGCGAGCAATTTTGTGATCGAAGCGAGCATCTTCAGCATATCTTTGACCTTCAAGTCATTTTTGTTTGTAATTGCTTGCCAGAAAACTTTCCAAAGCAATGTAAAACTTTTCGAAGCATTGTATTGGACCCTTGAATGTTCCATACTTTTTGTTTTGGATTAAGCAGTACACACTATAGAAAACATAATCTATGAACCACTTCTGTGTTAGATAGGTGTTCTTGGAAAACCACTTTGAACAACTAGGCATTTCTAATAATTCAAGTACAAACTTCAATTAGGGCTTATGTAAACTTCAAGAGACTACCACTAAAAAAAACAAGGACTTTCCATACTTCCAAGCTTTAAAGCAGCATACCATCGTCTCTCTCATAGCACGCACTGTCAATCCAAGGAGGTTGGCTCAATTGGTTAGCTTGTCATCCAAAATTTCTTTGGTTCAAGGCCCCCCTTGAAACCAAGATGCATCTTACTCACTGTCTCCTGATTTTTAGATTAGGATCTACAGTGAATTGGTGGCTTTCCTACTTCTTAAATCAAAGATTTATGAAAGATCTGTCCATTGAAATCCCTCACTTCTTTTGAATTGTACACAATCCTTGACATATTTCAACTGCCAAATTTCTCTCATGAAAGAGGAGTTACATTAATTATGCATTCTTCACATAACGAGACGACATAACAATTGCCTCTCTCTTGATAATCTAAGCATTTCTCATGTCTATTGTGCAAAAAACATAATTAAGAAACAAAAATGCAAGGTCTATTGAAGAAAAAAACAAAAGAACTAGTTTTTTTTGTAAATGAAAGCAAAAGCTATTGCCCTCTGTGATCAATATGGGCATTTGCTCTGATACCATATTGCAGTTAGAGCATGCAAATAGATTCAGTTCATAGGAGAGTTAGAAGGAGAGAGAACAAGATTTCTTGTATTAAATAAAATTGCATCATATAAAAGACTTGAGGACTAAGCTGAACGTGAGAGAAAGAGAGTCGAAGGTTATGCCTCCTCACAAATAAAATCAGCCCCATTCACATTAGAAGGGTCTTGAAATGTCTTTCTCCATTAAGAGGTAAATTGGGCCTTTACCAAATTTATATCAATGAGTATATTTTAAGTATATTTATAAATAGCCAACAACGCAGCAATATCCATTAATTAATCTAGCATATCTCTGATACAAACCATATTTAGAATTCATCCACAAACATGCATAAGCTTTGTGTGAAAATTATAAACCATGGGATCATATACAACAAGTAAAAGAAGACACAATAGTATAGAGCTACGAGGTCCACCCAAAAATTGACATAAACTTTCGACTAGCATGGCCACTACATTTCTACCTTTAATATGACATTCCAGAACTCTTTGTGTGGTCACAACATTTACATGTCAGGGGTAGGTTCTACAGCGGGTTAGTGCAAATAGAAGTTCTCCGTCCTTCAACATTGGTTGATGGATGAACATATTAGAATTTTGGGCGAGTCCCATGACTCGGAGGAAGATAAAGTATATATGCTTGCACGCCAGATAAAGCCCTCCATACTGCCTATGAGGACTTTCAGATTAAATTCTATGAGGGCTCTACTCTTTGCACTGTGCACGCCAAGAGAGTTACCCTCATGCCTTAAGACATGCATCTTGTAATGAGGCTGAGGAGTACATACGATCAGGTTTTTAAGAGTGGCTTCACCTCTAGGCCACCATCTACAAAGAGAGGGCCTGTTCCTCAACAAAAAAAAGAAAAAGTAGATCAAGCTCACCAAGCATGCCATTTGTTGAAATATTGAAAAAATCTATCTAATGTTGTAAGTAGGGATCCTAAAAATGCCAAAGATGAATTGAGCTTTTTTGGCTTAGTAAAGACCCATCTTAGAATAAAATATTCAAGGTAGGTAGAAGTAGAAACTTGAGCTACCATAGGAATTGCCATTTGTACTTTGCATGCACATTTAATGCATGAAAATACTAGGTGGCACAATTAGACATATTGAGGTGGCTTGAATAAGTCTAGATAGCTTGAAAGGTGGATTCATAACTCCAATTCAACTCAAAGTAGGAGGAGAGTCCATGGATCTACATATATGTGATATATTCTCATTGAGAAGATGATGAAATTTGTGAGTAATGCAAATTTGGAGACTAAGCTCTTTGTGCCCTCTCTCTCTACTCGAGTTTGTACTTTCATATTCTCTCTCTAGTTGACTTGAGGCATTTATTGTACTTAGTTTCATGTTTTGTTGACAAATCTTGCTTGTAACACAATAATATTTCTTGTACGATCAGCTTTCCTATTGTCAATCAATGCTAGTTTGATCTTTATGGTATTATTAGGCTTAGGAGATCAAAAGTACATGTGTAGGGCATCCCACACGTGTGAATTCAACATGGTATCAGAGCCTACCTAAGATCTACAAGCAAATCTAATAAAAAAGTTTGCAAATTTGATCAAATTTCAAGCTAGGAATTGTCTAGAATCTACTTTCTAGCTAGTTTGCAGTTTTCTGGTGATTTAGAGCTTCAAACCACTTTGAATGGTCCAAATCAGGTATTGTACAAAATTTCAGGTGCAGGCACGTGCGAAATCCGCCCATTTTCAGTTTGGTGGTTCTCTCTCACCTTAGACCAATTTTCATGCAAATTGGCCCACTAAAAAGCTAGAAATGTGTAAAATTTGATGCAATTTGAATCATGATAGTTGGATAAGGAAAACAAAAGTTATAAGCTTTTGAATAATCGTAGGTAGGGTGTCTAGACCTGTGGAAAATCGTGAGTACATGTCATTTATTGCTTGAATGATCACAAAAATCATCCAGAAGTTGACCAATCTCATCTATATGTGATTTAGGCAAAATTTAGAGGATCTAGGCAAATTGTTTCATACAAATAGATTGTATTTGAGTCAATTTGACATTTTTGGAGTATTTCACACGTGTGAAATTCAGAGAACCATAACTTTTGCCATACTTCATCTTTTTTGATAATTCAAATCTTGTTTTAGAGAAATTGTGAAACTAGTGAGATCTATCTCACAATTTTTTGCTTAGTCTTACATAGGATTTGGTTTTTTACCCTTGATTGGTTCCTATAGCGAGAAGATAAGCAATTTTTTCATCCATCTTTTTTTATTTCCATCATTCTTTATGACTTCAATGGGTGTCTTTCTATTAAAAGCAAGTGAAAGATTGTCAACCTCCAATTACTCAATTTGGAAGGTTAGGATGGAATCTGTCTTAATTCTACAAGATGTGATGGATATTGTACTTGGTATTAAAGAAGAACCACAAATTCCTCAAGAAATTCCAAAGTACAAAAAGAGAGCTAGGATGGCTCTGCATTATATTGAAATGAATGTCTCAAATGACATCTTAAGAGAAATTGGTGCTTGTACTAATGCCAAAGATGCTTGGGATACTCTCAAGTCCATCTATGAGGCAAAGAATACTTCCAGACTCCTAACACTAAGAAACCAAATTTTTCAAAGTGTACAGAGAAGTGATGAATGTGCTTCAGCTTATGTAATGAGAGTCAAAGGCCTCCATAGAGAATTGTCATGCATACGAGACTCCATCAACCAAAATGAACTTGTTCAAGTCATACTTAATGGGTTAAAAGAGGAATATGACAACCTTGTTTAGAGTTATGCCATTAAGGAGGAGCTACCAAGTTTGGAAGCACTCCAAAGTGTGCTCATTTCTGAAGAATCAAGACAAGAGTATAAACTCTTGAAAATGGAAAGACTGTCTCTCAACATTGATGGTAAAGCCCTCTTTACCAAAGACAAGCACAAGACAAGAAGTAAGAATCAACGCCGGCCCTCTTCAAGCAAGAACAGTCTTATTTCCAAGGAGAAAGGAGAAGAGGATAAGTCCTCTCAAGCTTTCACATCCAAGAAGAAGAAAAAAAACATCAAGTGTTTCTTTTGTGGCAAGAAGGGGCATTATGCCACCAATTGCTTCAAGAAGAAGAGCAAGCCAACATTTCCAAAGAAGAGAAGGAAGATGCTCATGCAAGTAATGGAGAGGGATCTCTTATGATCTCGAGTTTTTCTTCATCACCTTTCAAAGAGGATGGTTCATGGTACATCGATAGTGGAGCTTCCTCACATATGTGTAGCTCCAAGCATTCTTTTTCATCCATGACACCTTATGAAGGAGCCAAGAAGTCCATCTACACAGCAAATGATCATGAGTGTGCTCTTGAAGGCATAGGGACCATTCGCTTAAAGCTTTCATCATCAAAAGTTCTTTCTCTGTCTAAAGTACTTTTTGTTCCTAAGTTAACAAAAAATCTTATCAGTGTTGGACAATTGCTTGATAGTGGACTAGATGTGAATTTCAATGTTGATACATATACAAACAAGAAGCATGATGAGATCCTTGCATTTGGGTCTAAATATGGTGGAATCTACAAGCTTGATCCCAAAGAGTATGCTAACTCTTGTGATGGTGCTTTTGCTTCTCATATTTCTTTGGAGGAACTATGGCATAGAAGGTTGGGGCATCCTAACTATAGTTCTATGGTGTCCATGGTCAAGAAAGGCAAAGCTATTGGCTTGCCTAATCTTATCTCCAAGAATTTCAAGTCATGTGAGGCTTGTGCCATATCTACGTCTCATAAGAAGCCTTTTTCAAAGTAATCTATCAAGACTACACATCCATTGGAGCTAATACACTCGGATGTGCACGGGTGGTGCTACTTGCATTGTAGCTTTCATTGATGATTTCACAAGATTTACTTGGTTATATCTTCTAGCTTTTAAGTCTATGGTGTTTGACTATTTCCAAAAGTTCAAACAAAATCAAGATTCTTAGAAGTGATGAAGGTGGTGAGTACACTTCCAGTAAATTTCATGATTATTGTGAGCTTGAAGACATTAAAAGGGAGTTTTCTTGTGCATATACACCATCTCAAAATGGGGTGGCTGAAAGAAAGAATAGAACCTTGTGTTAATGTGCCAAAACCATTAGAATTGAGGCATCCTTGCCAAAAGACTTTTGGGGTGAGCCATCAATTGTTCAAACTATATTTGCAATCTACCCCCTCATGTTGCACTTGGAGGAAAGTCAGCATATGAAGCACTTTATTTGAAGAAACCTAAGATTAATCACCTTAGAGTATTTGGATGCATATGCTTTGTCCATATTCCCTTGGAAACGAGAAAGAAGGATGATCCTTGTGCAAAGGAGTAATGGTTGAATATTGATCCAACAAGAAAGCCTATTGAATCTACATGCTCTCTACTTCTAAAGTAATTGAAAGTAGAGATGTAGTTTTTCATGAAGAAGAAAAGTACAATCTTGGAGGGGCCGAGATCAAGCAACCTCAAAATCTATCACCTTTTGTTATTGAAGACAATCAACATATGGATGGGTCGAGATTTGAAGATGAAAGTCCTTGGATTTTCACTCCTAGAAGATCCATGAGGGAGAGATCTGAGCCTAAGAGGCTCACTTATGATGACAAAGGAAAACAAGTGGATCTTGATTCCACTTATGCCTATTTTGTTTCTCATGAGGATCCCAAAGATGTCCAAGAAGCCCTCAATACCAAGGAGTGGTATGAGGCCATGAAGATTGAATATGATGCCTTGATCACCAACCACACATGGGAGCTAGTGGATCCACCACCTAACATACATATTATTGGATGCAAGTGGGTGTTCAAGATCAAGTACAATCATGATGGCTCCATCAACAAGTACAAGGCAAGATTATGTGCTAAAGGCTTTGCACAAATATATGGCCTTGACTATGAAGAAACCTTTGCTCCTGTAGCAAAGATGGTAACAATAAGAATCATAATCTCTCTTGCCTTATTTTTTTAAGTGGAAATTGTATCACCTTGATGTCTCCAATGCTTTTTTGAATGGCTATCTTGAGGATGAGATATACATCGAAGAACTTCAAGGATTTATCAAGGATAAATCTAAGGTGTGTTTGCTATTTAGAAGTCTTTATGGCTTGAAGCAAGCACCTAGATCATGGTATTCAAGACTCAACAACTTTCTACTTTCATTAGGATTTGTGCTTAGTGACTATGATCCTTCTATGTACTTAAAGTTTGATGGTAGTAATATTGTCATTCTTCTAATCTATGTAGATGACATTATTCTTAGTGGAAGTTGTTTGATCCTAGTTCAAGAAACTAAAGATGCATTAGGAAGAGAATTTAAAATGCAAGATCTAGGAGACATCCATTACAGTTTAGGCCTTGAGATTGATTTTCATGAAGAGTATGCTTTTATTTGTCAATCTAGATATGTCTTTTCTATGTTGAGAAAATTCAATATGCAAAATTGTAAAGGCATAGATACTCCCATGGAGCAACATGTAAAAGACCCTATTAAAGGTGATGAAAGATGCTTCAAGGACATCACACTTTATAGGAGTCTTATAGGCTCCTTAATTTGGCTTACCACCCGATTTGAGCTATTGTGTGCTTGAGTCAATTTATGCAAGATCCTAAGATTCAACATTGGAAGATGGCCAAGAGAGTTCTAAGATATGTATCTTCTACTCAATATTATGGTTTATTGTACAAGAATGAAGATCTAACCATTGTTGGCTATTCGGATTCCGATTTTGCAAGTGATAAAATAAATCGAAAGTCCATTAATGCATATACTATCTTTCTTGGAGGCAATCTTGTGTCTTGGCTTTCAAAGAAGCAAGATACCATATCTCTATCTTCTTGTGAGGCCGAGTACAAAGAACTCACTACAACAAATAAAGAGGTGCTTTGGATCAAGAGGTTAATCATGGAGCTAAAGTGCATCAAAGAGGATGATCTGCCCTTGATCAAATGTGACAACATATCAGCCCAAGCTCTTGCAAACAATCCGATTTTTCATGCAAGAAGCAATCATATAGAAGTGGCACACCATTTTGTAAGGGAAAAGCTCATTGGAGGTGAAATCAACTTGGAACATGTCGACACGTCTTCATGTATTGATGATCTTCTCACAAGGCCACTTTGCAAAAGTGCCTTCTCAAAGCATAGATCTAATCTTGGTCTTATCTCAAAATTGATGCTTGATCCACAATAGATACATTTTTAGGAGGAGTGTTGAAATATTGAAAAAATCTATCTAATGTTGTAAGTAGGGGTCCTAAAAATGCCAAAGATGAATTAAGCTTTTTTGGCTATTTATTGTACTTAGTTTCATGTTTTGTTGACAGATCTTGCTTGTAACACAATAATATTTCTTGTATGATTAGCTTTCCTATTGTCAATCAATGCTAGTTTGATCTTTATGGTATTATTGGGCTTAGGAGATCAAAAGTACATGTGTGGGACATCCCACACGTGTGAAATCAACACCATTCAAAGGTAGTACTTAGCCCCAGCCAGAGTCACCATCCCCCCCTCCTATCTCTCATCATGTGGTTGGACCATCACTCCAGTCTGCCCAACATTCTTCTCCTCCCACCACCCCTGACTATTCAACTATTTCCTTCTCCATTCCTTCCATTCCATTCCACAATGATGAGGATATGACCTCTACTATAGATAAAATAATCTCGGATCTAAATAAGAGTTTAATAGGTGATTTTTATAAAGATCTTTGTGTAAGATTTCTTGTTGATTCGAAAGATTCATTTTTGGATTCTAAGAGATATATAGTTTTTGATGAGTATGTTGCCAAAGAGATAGATAAGTTAGGAGGTCAATTTTCTTCTTGTCTAAGCTCAATTAATTATGTAAATGACATAAATAAAGAGTTTTGTGATATTCTGAAAGAGAAGACAACATATATATCAGATCTAGTTGTGGAAGCTGGTTTGATGTATTTTGTAAATAGATGTAAATGCGATGATAGTAAGGACATTGGGGTTGTGCTGTTCTTTTCTGCACATAGCTTTCATAGTCCAACTCAGGCGACGAAGTATCTTCTCCATACGGACCAAAGTCTTCATTATTCCATACTGCCAAAAGTAAGTGATTACATAGAATATATTCAAGTAACATTTTATTTTAGGTATTGTAATTCCTTCATTTTAACTAATTATCTCCTGTTTGCAGTAAGCATTGGAGTATGCATGTAATCTCCCTTAGAGAAGATTCAGATGGGATCATTAGTCCCATATGCTTAAAGATGAATTCCTTGAGCTCCACCCATGTCGAAATGGACGTCATGTACAGCAAAATGTTGCAATTTTTGCCAAGGCTAGATGGGGCCACTGTAAACAACCACTTATAGACTGTAGTGTTGATTTTCTATCATAAATTATTGACATATTAGCCAATAAGATATAATATGGACCTATCATGTTGAGCCAAATGCTGCGAAAATGGAGCAACTAAGAAGATATAAAAGCAAGATAAATAATAGCAAAAAACAACATAAAAGTTTCCAAGTTAGCTCAGCAAGATGATGGACACAGTTGTAAATGGTTCTCCATCCACAATATACAGGACTTCTTAGAGTGGCACACCATGCAATCCGGGGCTCCAGATTTATGAGAGGTAAATAGACTAGTTAATGGCCTAACTAAGTTATTTTTAATTATTTTTTATTTGGATTCTGATAAGTCAATTGATCCGGTTATTTTGGATTTGCAGTATAAATGTCGAGCATTTACAATGAATGAGATATATGAGTTTCGTCAACAAATGTTGGTGAACTTATTATCTCATGCAACACCCAGTCCAGCTACGGAAACATGAGAGCAATCAAGTCCACAACTGACACTAGTGTAGGGTGGAAATAATCCATATTACTTTGAGTTGTAAATAATAGATTAAATAGAGATGTACATTTTTGATGTAATGCCCTGTGAATGATTATGGGCATATAGAAAGATAGAGACAATGGGGTAAAAGCATCCATTGTAAAATACAGGACACACATGTACATTCTCAGAAAATGAGAAATATATTGATATTTATGAGAGTTTTTCCAAATCTTATATCATGATTGCTCTATTATCTGAACAATTCCTCCCAAATCTTTGTATTTGATTTTCTCTTCATGTTTTTTACGTATCTGCACAAACATACATTAATCAAATTACAGTTAGTGATCTGAATATTGACAAAAAGGATAATGAATAAAATTAGGTAGAAGTATACACTCTAGTTTTTCCATTCCTCCATTTATATCTAGAATATACATTGCATCATAAAAAAATATTCCAGAATCTGCAAGTTCTTTTGTCGTTCGTCCTCTATATTGCAATTTGCCAATTTCTGAATGGATGACATCTATAATACCTAAAAGAGACGCCACAGGTTCCCATTCATGTATATCTAAAGGATATAGATATGCAATACAAAATCATAATAAGCTCCCATTCATAAATACTATAACATTTTAAAAATATTTTGAATGCATATAAAGATGTTGAATAAGCACCTTTGAAATGGTTTGTCCTCCTGGAGAAACTTTGAAATCAATAATCCGCCCTTTCCAATAAGATCTATATGTATACTTGGCCTTTTTCTTTTGGCAAAAGGCCTCTTTCACCGATGGATGCATCAGTACCCAAGAAGCTTTATGATATTCACATGCAATCCATGTGCCATCGTCTTCCCTCTCATTATAAAAAATTGCAGAGCATATCAAGGATCTCGGTCTCCTTCTCATCACCATACCTTGAAGAGTCTCACGTTTGAACTTGTCAATATGAGAGTCCAGAGCATAATAGGCACCAAACCTAATTGTGAGTCCCAAGATCACTTTAACTTGAGGTTAACCCAAGCAGTTTAGTTAACCAGTGGCCATGCATGCCAGCCAATAGTATGCTTCCAATCTATCGGAACGGAAATTCAAATTTGCCCAAACATGAATTGTTTTTTCCGAGTCAGGCAAGTTATGTTACATAGAAGCCACTATGTCAAGAACTGATTGGGCCACATGGACATAAAAAGCGAGGAAAAAAAAAAACTTGTGACAAATGACCCTTCTAAGTTTGAGAGCTTCTGTAATGATTGCGACAAGTACTCTAAGGCTTCACCTATGTACTTGCAATCTTGATTCTTTATTTCCTAGCTTAATGTTTTCAGTCCTCAAATTTTGGGTGCACTAGGACAACTTACACAAACAACACATTTGACAACAAATGGGTCATCTGAAGTTTGAGAGATTTCAACTTTTACATGTGATCTATGATGCTTGTGAAACTATCAATATAGTTTTTAGACAATTAGTCTTGATGAACTTGGTTTGTCAATTAGACTTAGTTATGATGTTATCCTTTTCAGAATAATTTTGGTGCATTTGGTTTGTCAAATGAACATGGTTATGATTTCATCGTTTGCATTCTATTTGTCAAGCATTGGTAGTGTTGACAAACTAAGTTCGTCAACTATCACTCATCATTCAAACATTGCCATTAAATATACAACACTAATAAAAACAGTTCACATGGGTAGCACATAGATATGTAGTGTTTTAGTGTAAGCAATAATTAGTTAGTGTAACTGGTTGCCGGAGCACCATACAGACTCATTTTTTGAATATTTTTTATGTACTTGGCAAAGCAAAAAAATAAAGACAACATAGCTATAATGTTAGATGTGGGCACTTTTATTGAAAGCAATTGATGATTTTCAATATATTACAAAAACAATATATTTTTATCAAGATAGCAATCTTGTTGAGCTTAGTTCGTCAAATAGACATTGTTGATTTCATATGTGTGGAGTGCCCACTACATGTGCTTTGGATCTCCTAAGGTGTGTGGATGCACTAAGATCAAGACTAGATTGAGATTCAAGATCTATCTTAGATTCTATGGCAAAAACACACTACTACATGCATTCAATCACTTCCAACTCTCACTCACACGTGTGGGAAGTGTTCCAAAAATAATATAAGGAAAAAGAAGCTACTCTCCTTGGGTAGAGAGAGAAAATCATCATGATCTCTCAAGTAGAGAGAGAAAGCTAGAAACCCAATAAAACTTAAAATCTACTCAATCTCCAAATCAATTAGATCCAAATGAGAAGTACAATGATACTAGTAGATCTACAAGCTACCGTAATGCTCAATCATGATTGGACCACACTTTTGCCACCTCTTAATCCTATTGGACCATTGATCCGTTCACCTCTAAATTCTATTGGACTATTTTCAAGCATATCTCAAATTCTATTGGACCACTCATGGTTCCACCTCTAAATCCTATTGGACCTCTTAAACTTCATCAAACAAAAGCATTACACTTGTCTACACTCTAATTGGCTTGAGTTTGGCCTCCTACTCTATTTTGGCTCAATAGTGGCATTACAAGTGGAAATGGATAATTTGCCATCTATGCCAAATTTGCCCCTATCAACATCCTACACCTAGATGCTTGATACAAAAAAACATAAGACCCCTTTATCTAACATAGATAATCTTTTTCAATTCTTTACACTCCTCCTAAAGATTATCTATGAAGATTTAAGCATTGATTTTGATATAACGTCAAGATTAGATCTATGCTTGATGAAGGCACTTTTGCTCAAAGGCTTGGTGAGTAGATTGGCAATACAAGAGAATGAGTTGACATGCTCCAAATAGATTTCTCCTCCAATAAGCTTTTCTCTCAAAAAATGGTATGTCACTTCTATATGCTTGCTCCTTGCATGAAATATGGGACTATTGGCAAGAGCTTGGGCCGAGATATTATCACACTTGATCATTGGTAGATCATCCTCCTTGATGCACTTTAGCCCAATAATAATCTTTGATCCAAGGCACTTCTTTGGTAGTTGTAGTGAGTGCTATGTACTTGGACTCACATGAAGAGAGAGATATAGTATCTTGCTTTTTGGAAAGCCAAGATATTAGATTGCCTCCAAGAAATATAGTGTATGCACTAATAGACTTCGATCCATCTTGTCACTTGCAAAATCTGAATCCGAGTAGCCAATAATGGATAGATCCTCACTTTTATAAAGTAGACCATAATCACAAGATGAACATACGAATCTTAGAATCCTCTTGGCCATATTCCAATGATAGATCTTAGGATCTTGTATAAATTGACTCAATTTGTGCACACAAAAACTTAAATCGGGCCTAGTAATAGTAAGCCAAATCAATGAGCCTACAAGACTCCTAAAAAGTGTGATGTCCTTGAAGGATCTTTCATCATTTGTATTAGGATCTTTTACAATCTGCTCCATTGGAGTATCTATGCTCTTAGAATTTTCCATATGAAATTTTTTCAACATAGAATGAGCATATCTAGATTGGCATATAAAAGCATGATCTTCATAAAAAACAATTTCTAGGCCTAGGATGTAGTGTATTTCTCCTAGATCTTTCATTTTAAACTCATATCCAAGTGCTAGCTTAGTTTCATAAACTAGCTTGATACAACTTCAACAAAGAATAATGTCATCAACATAAATTAGAAGAATGACAATATTACTCTCAACAAACTTTAGATACATGGAAGGATCATAGTTACTAAGAGCAAATCCTAGTGAGATAAGAAAAGAGTTAAGTCTTGAATACCATGATCTTGGTGCTTGCTTGAGTCCATAAAGACTTTTGAAGGGCAAGCACACTTTGGACTCATCCTTGGTGAATCCTTGAGGTTGTTTCATATAGATCTCCTCCTCAAGATAACCATTTAGAAAAGCATTGGATACATCTAATTGGAACACCTTCCACTTGAAAGACAAGCAAGAGAAATAAGAATTCTTATTGTCACCATCTTTGCAACGGGTGCAAAGGTCTCCTCATAATCAAGGCCATGGATTTGAGCAAATCCTTTGGCACATAATCTTGCTTTGTACTTGTTGATGGTGCCATCATGATTGTATTTGATCCAAAATACCCACTTGCAACCAATCACACGCTTGTTGGATGGAGGATCCACAAGCTGCCAAGTATTGCTGGTGATCAATGCATCATACTCTTGCTTCATAACATCATACCACTCCTTGGTATTAAGATCCTCTTGTACATTCTTTGGCTCTTCATGAGAAACATAGAAAACATAATTAGTGGAATCAAGATCCACTTGTTTGCCTTTGTCAACATATGAGAGCCTCTTAGACTTGGATTTATCTCTCATGGATCTTCTTGGTGAGAAAATCCGAGGAGAGTCTTCTCCAATTCTTGACCCCATCACATCATAATTGTCTTCAAAGTCAATAATAGGTGATGCACCCATAGACTTCTTGATCTCGGCCTCTTCATCTTCATGAAAGATAACATCTCTAATTTCAATGATCTGAGAAGTAGAGAGTACAAAGACTCTATAGGCCTTTTTGGTGGATGAGTATCCAACCATGATCCCTTTGCATGCACTAGGATCTTCCTTCTTCCTTGTTTCCAAGGGAATATGGGCAAAGCATATGCATCCAAAAACTCTAAGGTGATCAACCTTAGGCTTCTTCAAATATAAGATTTCATATGGTGACTTTCCTCCAAGAGCTATATGCGGGAGCCTATTGCAAAGATAATTTTCACAATTAATGGCTTCTCCCCAAAAATCTTTGGGCAAAGATGCCTCAATTCTCATAGATTTTGCACATTCACATAGAGATCTATTCTTTCTCTCGGCCACTCCATTTTGAGATGGAGAATAGGCACAAGAGAACTCTTTTTTGATGCCTTCAAGCTCACAAAAATCATAAAATTTATTGGAGATATATTCACCACCTCCATCACATCTAAGAGCTTTAATCTTAAATGTGAATTGCTTCTCTACATAAGCTTTGAAAATAAGAAGATGATCAAACATCATAGATCTAGAAGCAAGAAGATATATCCAAGAGAATATTTTGAAATCATCAATGAAAGTACCAAACAAGTGGCTCCTCCCCTCCCTTGCTTATAGTTGATGAGAAATGCACATCCGAGTGGATCAACTCCTCACATATTTATTTGGATCTAGTTTATAGATGCCTTCAAATCTAGATGCTAGTGCAAGTATCTCATCATTCTTCTTGATAGTGCAAGTATCAACATTGAATTTTACATCAAGGCCATTATCAAGCAATTGGCCAACACTAATGAGATTCTTAGTAAGCTTAGGCACATAAAAAACTTTAGAAAATTGAGGCTCACCTATGATGGTCAAGGTGATGAAAGGGAAGGCTCATCATCTTTCACTGTCAAGGTGATCAAAGGGAAGGCTCATCATCTTTCACATCTTATACCTTGATTACTTCAATGTTAGATGAGCCAACATGCTATGAAAATGCTTGTAAATCTAAGAGTTGGATGGATGCTATGCAAGCAGAGTATGATGCTCTCATTGAAAATCATACTTGGGATCTTGTGATCTTCCTCAAGGGAAGAAACCACTTGATTGCAAGTGGGTGTTTAGATTGAAGTATAATCAAGATGGATCAATAAGTAAGCATAAATCTAGGCTTGTAGCCAAATCATCCATCGCTCGCAAGTAGAACTCTGTCGCAATGGCCAGTGATCAGGACTAGGGATCTATACTTTCATTGCTCTACAAGCTCAGCAATCTTATGCAGCAGATTGAAGGAAAACTTTCCGTGTAATCGGGAAACACCAACACAAAAATGAAAGCCTCCAGAAGCTTAAATATTATAAGTTATAACTCTACGCTTAAAAAAAATATGCATCTAAACAAACAGAGCTTAATCATCATCAAGATATGTTGAGGAATCTGACTTCAGACTGCCATGCACAAAGTAAAGGATCACTGCGATGAGATGTACAGAGTGTAGACTATGAAAACCGCAGCATGCACTCCATTGTAGAACGTCTTTGGTAGTGATGTATCAATACACGCATATATCATCTGGGCAGCCCTATTCTCACCTGCAGAAGTAGCTGTCCTATTCTCACCTGCAGATTTTTCAAAAGGACTAGAGGCATTTTAGCTTAAGTACTCCTCTGATAGGCTTAATTGAAGAAACTGAGAGTTTCTATCTTTCAAAGCCTTAGCATTTTTCTTAGTTCTTCCTTTGCAATTTTTTTTTCCTCACTGTTGCATTTTGAACTATGTTTCGCACAGTCGGCTTTTTTGAACTGTTTTGTCACACAGTTCGCATTTTTGGGTCATGAGAAAAAAATTCTAAGACTAAGTCAAAATACTTAAAAAATGATTCAGGCCAACTCTCCCAACACTGTCACATTTTTCTCATTTCTTCGAAAAAGGCGACACATTGTCTCCAAATGCCTTAGAAAATTTTTTAGGCCAACCATCGCATTTTTCACCTTTCAGGAAAAACCAACACTGTCGCCAAATGCCTTCCAGATAAAAGCGAAGGTGCCCTTGAAAAAGCGACACTGCCCTTAAAATCTCGAAAGTGTCTTTTTTGGCAAAATGCGAAGGTCTGCAGCGTGAAGGCACTGTGCAACGGGAAGAAGGCAGCTAATGCACGGAGGACAGAGACAAGAAACTATAATCAGTTCTGACCTCAAAGACCTCGAAGACGAAATGTTCACGAACAACATGAACAACATGAGAAGGTCAAACGATGCGAAATGACACGAAACTCTGTGCTCTCCAAAGGTCCAAGAAGATCAAACAAGTTCCATGAAGTACATCTTCCTGATATGATATGATGACGTCAGTAGAAGAGTGTTAGGACGTGTCTAATCCGCCACTCTTGTAATCTGAGATTAGTTATAGATTGTTTAATCCATCTAATCAGAAACATTACTTTGAATATATGCATTGCTAGACGCATCAAGATGAAGACAGTCATGAAAACAGAATAGACAGAATTGTAAAAGTGAGTGTACAGATTAGCAGTAGTTAGTCATATTATTAGTGAGAGAGAACATCTCTCTCACGCCAACGTGCTGATCTGGGAAACAGACAACGCTCAAGAAGAACATTATAAATTTAGTTCTGATAATAGAAGTGATTTTCTCAGTGCTATGTTCTATTATGTGTATGATTTGCGATATTGGAATGCATAAAGGGTCACGCAGCCATTGAATACAACCAAAATCCGAGAAACAAGAAAGCTTAGAGCATACGGGAGAGCGACAATACTACTCATCCTATATGGAGGAACTATAGTCCTCCAAGATGGTCGAGGACAGAGCCAACAACGGCAAGAATGCAGCAGCTTACTTGTGTGTTGATGTCTATGCGACATCAACTTTAGGTACACAAGAGATAATTATTGATTCATTCAGGTGCAACGTCACACTTCGTGGCAACAAGACACATGATCACTAATTATCAAGAATCAAAATCTTACAGATATATAATCTTGGGAGATGGAGCAGAACTGGAGCGTTGTGGTTAACCACCAAATGAAGAGACAGAAGGCTCGATGACACTCTATACGTGCCCACTCTTCAGAAGGACCTACTATCTGTTGCTAAGATGGTAGATGCAGGACTAACGTTCACCTTTGAAGGCGATACCTGCGAAGTGGTTGAATCCACAACCACTCAGCTTGTGACCACACAAGATCAATAGGGAAACCTATATCACCTCATGATCCGAGTACCTTCAGAGCAAGCTCACCAGATCAACAAATCGATGGATATTATATGGCACAGGAGGCTATATCACATGAAATATAGGTTTAGAAATATAGTCATCCAATGATTTTCTAAGACCTTTCTAGGTTCCATACTTCCATCCAAGGCATAGACACCTACCTGTCCTTAATCAAGGAAACTAGTACCTTTATCTAAGGCACCTACCCTTAATCTTGAAGAAACAAAATGTTTCTAACTACAAAGCCTTGCTAGCTTTCAACCCTCAGCTTGACGAAGATGTTCGCGAACACAAAAGTTAGGAGACACGAAGCACCAAAAGTTTTGTGAACGCGAAAGTCAAAAGAAACGAAGACGAACGGTTCGCGAACATGCAAGTCAAAGCAGACGAAGACGAACGGTTCCCCAACACAAAAGATTCACTTACGAGATTCTTTTGTGGTCTGGCACAAGAATCTTTTGCAGTCCAGTATGAGAGAAGTCAAATGACCAAAACAAAACCAACGACGGAAACGAAACCTTCTCTTGCCCTCCATGCTCCAAAGAGTACCAGCCAGATCATGCAAGTACCCAGAAGTACAGATATCTGATCTGATGGCATGACGTCAGTAGATACATTTGAGGTCATGGCTAATCTGCCACTCTTGTAATTCCTTGATTAGTTGTAGATGCTTAATCACTCTAATCTCAGATCTACATAGAGCGACTATACTTACTGGATGATACTTGACATATAGATCAACAAAATACACATACAATGTCATGTAGTAGTCTACTGCAAGTAAGCAATCAGGACGAAATACAGACAACAAGTTTGTCTGCGTGCGAGACGAGCTCTGTGATCAGGATCCATAGAGATCCAACTGTCCGGTAGTAAAGCAAGATGATTACTTGTGAGAGAACCGTGTTTCTCCCATGCCAATGCACCGAGTGGATTTGCATGTAATGCTTGAAGAAATAAGAGAAAGATCAATATAGATAATTCTTTTTGTTGTGTTTGATCTCGAATGCAAATGCGTCTGCTATTATTCGTATGTCTGAGTTTTCTTGTTCATTTGAATTCCGCACCTTGGTTGACACTATGTTGAATGCTACATTAATTTTATAAATGTAGATCAGTAGTGCCTGACTACACTCTGGAGGACTGTAGGAGTGATTCAGCTAGCAGTGTCCAGCGATCGCATCTGAACTCCATCCGAGGGCAAGAGAGTCATGGTTCCTTCGCAAAAGCTTCATGACTGTGAAATTCCACATGATCATCAGTGGTATCAGAGCAGGTCATCCTGTCATATTCTGACATAGCCCAGAAGCTAGCAGATCTAGGAGGCCAAGCATTCAAACAAACAACCATCAACAAGGGAATAGACTCCAAGAAGCAATGGCTTCAATCAGCAGCATGCAGAGCAAGATCTGCACAATACTTGATTCTTCAGGATCTAACTTTCTAGCCTGGAAAGTTAAGACATCACTGATACTCAAGGACGAAGGACTATTCTCCTGGGTGGATGGCATAGAAGAAATGCCTACGACAATAGACAAGGAGCTACGCGAATGGAGAGAGAAAAACGACAAGGTAGTAGCCTTGCTATCATCTTCCATTGAAAATAGTCTCACACTTGACCTGGCTACACTCTCCAAAGCTAAGGAGATGTGGGATGCATTACTCACCAGATTTCAGACGAAATCAAGAAGTCAAATCATGATGCTGGAAGATCAGCTGACGAATTTGTAGTGGGATGGAAAAGACCTCACTTCTTTCGTAAGAAAGATGAAGGATCTATTTCTGTCACTACATAACTCTGGAGGAGAGAACATTGTGTCAGCTGAGAAGCAGCTCACGTATCTATTGAGAGCCTTACCCAGATCATTCCAGATGACAAGGACCCTGCTCGCGAAAGATCCCGCCATGAACCTCGAAAAGACGATTGTCGAGATTCGAGAGGAAGTCGAGGCCAGAGAACATGTTGATCACAAAGATGGTTTTGACCAGGCCCTCTACGACAACAAAGAAAAATCCAAGAAGCAATTTAAGCCTAAGAGGGAGTCGGATTAGAGGCATGATCGTGACCAGCAAGTAGAGGGGACCAGCAAAGGCAACTGGAAGACCAAAGGGAGGTCGAAACAACAAGGTGCAGACAAGAAGACTTGTGTGAGATGTAGAAGAGACGGGCATACAATAGATACTTGTTGGCTCAATCCCAAGATTGAGTGTATCCATTGCCATAAAAAGGGTCACGCAGCCATGGATTGCCACCAGAACCAGAGAAAAAAATTAGCACAGACTAATAGACAAGAGAAAAATAATAGTTCATCCTATGTCGAGGAGCCCGAGAGCTAAAGAATGGGCGAAGAAAGAACGAATAGAAATTGTTCGACCGCCTATATTTGTGAAGACATGTGTGCAACATCAACATCTGACACACATGAGGTAATCCTAGATTCAGGAGCCACTTCACACCTCATGACATCAAGACGAATCATGTCTGATTTCAGAAGTGCAGATCCTTGAAGATTCATAGTTCTTGGAGATGGATCTAGACATCAAGTGAACGATATTGGCTCATTATGGCTCAACACCAATGGCAGAGATAGACAACTCAAAGACATTATGTTCGTGCCTACTCTGCAACAAGACTTGCTCTCTGTAGCAGAAATAGTAGATGCAGGGATGCGTGTGATGTTTTCTGACAAAGCATGCAATGTGATTGATGCCAGTACATTTTATTTATTTACACTTCGTTGGGAATACCCCCAACAATGAGGTGGGCAATAAGTGTCAAAAAAAATTTCATATGGTGTAGACTATCACTTGTTGACCTAGAACATCATTGACAAATGGGTAAAAAAGAAGATGCAGAGAAAGTAAATAAATTCAGGAATGAATTATAAACAAGAAACGAGGTTAAAAATAAGTAGGCAAAACGAGAATAACAAGCAAGGAAATAATAAGACAATAATAATAATAATAAAAACTAAAAAATGTAAAATATATACTAGGAAAAAGGTGTTAAATTGGGTCAACAAAAAACAACTCTTTGTAATATCGTCGTAGACAATCACCGTTGACGACAGTGTCTAGGAGTATTCCGTCAAGTGTTTGCAGCTAGACTGCACCATTAGGAAAGATTTTATTAATAACATACGGTCCCTCACTTTGGAATTTTAATTTTCTTGGGTGCTTCTTCGATGTATAGAGAAGCACCTGGTCACCTAAGTGTAGGTCTTTATTGCGCAAGTGACGGTCATGCCAAGTCTTTTGGCGTCGTTTGTTAACCAGTTGTGCATGGTAAGATATAAGTCTTGTCTCGCATAACTGGGCTAATGTAAATAGCTTGGTTTTGACTTGTTGTTCAATTGTAGCTTTTTCACATAGATCTTTAGAAAAAGCTTTCATGACTCTTAGCGAAGGGACTAAGGATTCTACAAGCATTACCGCCTCTTGACCATATACTAAGTGGAAAGGGGTAACCCACCCAGTGGCTTTCTTCGGGGTGGTGGGGTAAGCCCAGATAGCTGAAAAAAGTTTTGTTTCCCAATCAGAGTGACTGGTTCCAACTATCTTTGTCAAAATTTTACATATCATCTTGTTAGTTGATTCGGCCTGGCCATTACAACTAGGATAATACGATGTACTCTTTCTGTGAACGACAAGTTAATGGCGTAGTAGATTATCAATAACAACATTTTAAAAATGCGTGCTGCGATCACTAACTAGCTCTATAGGACAGCCAAAATGTGTAATAATGTTTTCATAAAAAAAGCGCGCAACAGTTTTTGCGTTGGCGTCCTTCGTTGCTCAAGCCTCAACCCACTTAGTGGCGTAATCTGTGGCTATAAGGATGTAACGAGCTTGGGTTTGTTTCGCTGCTGGACTGATTGGTCCAACAAAGTCAATCTCCCACTTATGGAAGGCTTCACCTTCTATAATGGAAGTAAGTGGTGTGAAGTCTGCTTTGGTATTTTTCTTAGCTCGTTGATAGATATCACATGATTTAATGACAGCAAATGTGTCCTTAAATAAAGATGGCCACCACAGTCCTGCTCGAAGGATAATCTTAGTTGTGACCTCACAGAAAAGTGGCCACCGCCAATGCCCTCATGAGCCTGAAATATGATTGGTCATATTTCGGATTCATAAGCATATCGTCGAATGATACCGTCAACACCCCTTTTGTAAAGTTGTCCTGCTATTAACTGAAAGGGTACTACTTTTAGCAAAAAATTCTGATTCAAGAAACTCTTCAGGCTTCTTTCCTGCCAATGCATTCCTCACCTTCATATGATCTGAGTATAGAACTTCAACCACTGCTCGTAGTGGAAGGCGTTCATTTTGAGAAGCATGCACGCATGCCTGAAGTGAGAGCTTTTGACAGTCCATGATTCTGCATATCTTTATTCTTTCATGTTCTGTTAAACTTGGATGGGTCTGAAATCACAAAGCCACTAGAAGTCGTTAGTCGATACTCTAGAGGTTAGTACAAAACTCTGTAGAGAAGTAGCCCAATCCACATGTCTGCTTACAATTAAAGACTAGGCTTCCATCAGAATATGTTCTACATGAAGAAATGCTGCCTAATAAGCTGAGGAATATACCTTCAGGAAGATGTATATAGCGCGGTAGAGACCATCGTGAGAAAGGCGGGAACCATCTGGTATTAGTTCTGCCAAACTTTCAAATTTTGATAAGGATAGATTTCTGTCCCTTGCTATTTCTGATAGGTAGTTGTCTAAGAGTTTGGCCACTTTTAGCTTAGCTGCCTGCCTTGCTTTGAAGGTCCTTGGCGAATCATCCAAGCCCAGCGATGGTGAAGAGTTCGAATGATAACTTTGTTCTTTGACTAAAAAATGCTCTACGAGCCGCTGAACAAGCTCCACGTCAAACAAAGTTTCATACTCACTACAGAATGAAGGTACGAGCAGGTCATCGAGTGTTGCATGATCAAGTTGCGATCCAACTCTTTTTTCTAGGTCCGCTTTACAACCTGCATCAGCATCCAGCATATTCGCAATTTTTATCAAGTGAATTAGGAACTTGCTAGCAATTGCATTGTCCTCGCGAGGAAGTATTCTTACAATGTGCTCAAACACTAGCGCTAAGTCTTGACGATGTAAAGTAGAGAAACCTTTTACAACTGAATCACTTATTCCTGAGCCAGATACCGATCTTTCTTCGTCCTCTTCAGGGTAATGCATAACAATTTCATACTCTGTTGCCACTGCAGGCAACCATTTTAGAGAATAATGTACGATCACGGATCCAATTGAATCAGGTCTCATTCCCTTCGCCGAGAGGGCAGCTATTACTTTGGTAAAGTGACTTATCTTGAGGGACACCACATCGTCAAACCACCAGTCTTGCGCGATGTCGCTTGCAACACCGAAATCTCTTGTATCATTGGCAAAGGAAGGACGATTCTTGGTCTCTAAGGTTATTTGGTTACCGGGAGATCTTACACCTCGGGGATCTGTACAAGCTTTCCAAGCGATTGATTCACAACATCTCTGAACAATCTTCAGATCTTCAGCCCAAGGAGAAAGGCGTTCACAGCTTTTTAGTACTGATATGGATCTTTTCCAAGACTGAAGAACAACATTGTTTATGAACGTTTCTGCTTTTGAGATCAGGTAATCCGCCATGCATCTCACTGCAGCGACGTTTGAAGCACTCAGATCTACAGGCATTCCATAACAAAATCGAGCAGCCAACTCAAAAGCTTCTGCTCCGCCAGGCATATGAGCAAGTACAATTTGAGTCTTCTCCGCATCACGTGACTCAAACACAAGCCGATTGATACGGCCACTTCTGGAGAGCAATGGAAACTGCACAATCTCAAAAGTTTGTCAGAACATTACAAGTCCAATAGATATAGTTTCATCCTTGACCAGAAAGTAGCAGCTAGTTTTGATTACTGATCAACGTACGCAGAATTCCCAACTATATTTGAGCAGTCTTAAGTGAAATATTCACTACTTTTTCGTTTCTTGCACATATCACCATAAAGCGTACTGTACAACGAACCTTGTGGAGATGAAAATTTAACCCGCCAGCCGCCAGCCTCCACAATCAGGTCACTTTGTAGTTGGTGGCAACAAACCTACCTTGAAGAAACCCCAAGTCATGAGTGCTCGCCAGTAATAACCAACGGAAAAAATCGACAAAATCAACTCACAATAAATGGTCGAACATTATGGGAAAGGGTTAAGGAAACTACGGAAAAATACTAGCAAATTGTAGTGTAAGTCGAAGCGGCGCCCTGACAGACAAATCACCTCTACAGCTTAAGCCATGGGCCACAGACACGCAAATGGAAAATACAAATGGAGGCCAAAAGTGCATAACAAGAATATCCTACCTAAATGTGGTAGGGGTTTGTTGTAAAGCTACCTTTACAAGCTTTACATCCGGCGCCACTGGCACCAGCATTGTCCCCGACACCAGCAGCGCCCCTACTGCTCCCGGCTCCACTGGCGCCAACACCGCTCCCGGCGTCACTGTGACCAGAATCCAGCCGGTGCCAAGTTCCTATGGCTGAAAATCTTTGATCGGTTCTAGCGAAGTCCATAGAGCTCAGATCGATGTGCAATCACCGCACACGATCTAGGCATGATTAAAGGAAGCCTCGGGATCAATAAAATCTAGAGAGAGAGAATGACTTTCTAGAGAGAGAACATCCTAGAGAGAGAAAACGTGCTTTACCAGTCTGGGTAGAGTACTTGGTATGAGGGGAGGTGGCGAATCCCACCAATACTATAGGGGAGTGCGGCTTACGACTCAAGGCGAGCTCCAACCAAGTCTCAGCCTCCCTTGCTGGAATGTTGTCCTGGCACTCGCCTTGGCATGCCAGCGCCCCGGGGACTAGGGTCGGTCACACACTTGAAATGTAACCTTCTCAGATTTATCAATAAAGTGGGATTTTTCTCAAACTGACTCTGATTACCTTCCGGGTTTCAGTGTTCAGTAAAAGCGCCAGTTGTAAGGCCGTTTCAAACTTTTTAAATTGGCACATAGCTGAGGGTCGTATCCCGGGACGCCAGCGGTATGTTGTCGGGACCATTCGGTCCGTGACGCCAGCGGTATGCTATCGGGACCATTTGGTCTAGGAACTGGTTGTCTCCATATTTGTCGCGACTTGTGGTTCTGAGTGTTCCTTGCATGAACGTGAATGGGTTAAGCTTTTGGGGAACGGGCTCTAACTTATCGGCTGAATTGGATGGCTTGCTTGGGTGGAAGTTACCTATTTATGGCTGTCCAGTCTAGCGTGGCACCAGGTTGGCTTCCAGCGCTCGTGACGAAGCTTTCAGTTGGTTAAGTCTGATGTAAGTCAGACCCCTTGCTTGGAATGGATGTTACTCGTTTGTAACGGAGCTTCGAGTTGGTTAAGTTTGATGTATGTCGGGCGGCTTGCTTGGAGGGAAGTCACCCACATCGGGATCCTTGATCTGGCATGGCGCTAGGTTGGATCTCAATGTTGGTCTCTGAACTTCCAGTTGGTTAAGTCTGATCGTTGTTGGCGAGTTGGCTGCTTCTATGTCAAGTGGGTTTGGACGGCAAGAGTTGAAGGTTAGGAAGCTAAGTCGTGGTTCCCGACTCCCTTTGGGATGCCTGCGATACATGTGGTATCAGAGCCGACTGGTCGGTCAACTATGCGGATCTCATGGAAATGGCCAGTGTTTGGGGTTCATCAAGACAACTGTTGTGCAAGGTGCTGCCCACAGTGTAAGCACGCGTGTGTCCACGATCGGGGTGGTTGGCAGAAGGGGGACTTGATGAATCAAGGTGCTGCCCTTGAGGTGTAAGCACAGTTAGTTCTCGCGGTTCGGGCCTGACGCTGTCTGCACGTAGGACAGATGAGGCAGTGTGCTGCCATTAGGTTGGTGTAAGCATGATTTGTGCCTTGTGGTGTGCGGGGCGACATATTCGAACTGTACGGGTTAACCATTGATAAGAGATGCTGTTCGAATTTGGGTGTAAAGCACGGGTGGTTAGTTGCCGGTGCGGGATAGCTGCCGATCGTTTAGCTATAAGAGCTATCGACCAAAAAGTGGTGGGGCGTGACTGAGGCAATGTGTTGCTTAATGGTGAAAGCACGGATAGTTGGAGGGGTGTCCTATGTGGGCTGATTCTGTGATCGATATGATGAGCGCGGCCAAGCAAAGGTCCGTTGGCAGACCGTCTCAAAGGGGGACCTTGTCTTTGTTACCTCTTAGTAAACCTGCCTGAGTGTCTTGCTTGCATGTATTCGTGGTGAGTCTTAGTACTCGTGCTTTGTCTGGTTTGCATGATTGCTTGTGATACAAGGAGCTGATGGCTCGAGAAGGAACCTTTCTTTTGAAGGCTGATACCATCAAACAAAGAGGACTACAGAATCTGTGAGGCGGATTTGCAGTTCAAGTACTCGCACGTGAACGGCAACGAAACGACTCAATGTTTGCAAAGGATGGATGACTAGCCTGTTTCTTGGTTTAGTTTCATTTGCGACAACGCCCACCAGACGCAAGCAAGAAGTCAAAAGCTGGAAAGGGCAATTTCAAGGGAGATCTTCTATGGAACAGTTGGTCTTCATTTGGGACGGCCACCTTCGGAACTGAAACTCACTGAGCATGGGTGATATCCAATATCAGTTGGGTTTTTCCTCAAAGGGCAAAGACTAGGATCCTCTTCAGAGATTGGCAACAAGTTGGATCGAGCCATAATCCTAGCAGATGGGAAACAAAGTGTTGAAAAGGCTTTGTGTCCAAAGAACTCTACTGTAAGTCCGGTCAGCTGATTTTATAAGCAAGAGGGGAACTATCACACACACCTCTCTCTTGGGGAAAATTTTGAATGAAAGTTGATCACAACGGGAGCAAATTCAGGGTGACCTAGCCATACTCACACGAGGAGACTGGCGAACTTTGGACCCAATAAGTTGACAAGTTTTTGTTGCGGAATGGAAAGTTTGTTATAGGCTTTCTCTGGACCAACAATGATGAGGAAACATATGAGTACGCTGGCTTGTGTTACGTGTAAGACAACTGATCAATGAAGGAACTGTGAAAGTTGAGTCTTGCATGAGAGACTTGGTATTTCGAACGGACGCTAAGGGACAATTCGTGTTGAGATCGGACTAGTGAAAACTCTGGGTGCATGTGTCTGATTGAAAGAGAGTTACTTGAAGCCAAGCTCGATGTATGTGAAAGATTTCAGATCCTTAAGATCCAATCTACTTGAATGATCTTTGGTTAGAAAGAGAAATACACTACCAATCTCACCAATGTAAAAAAATTAGCATCTACACACAATTTGAGATGCAAACACTAATAGAACTTGATCAAACTTGAATGAAATGATTATGTAATGTTGTTGTCCGTACAAAATCAGCAAGCTACTATATTTCACACGTGTGGATCCAAAAATAACAAATGTAGATCATTCTACACATAGAATTGCAAGCAATCACCAAGATAGTGCACCAATGAATAGTAGAACCCAAGAGAACCATGTATAAGCATGAAATGAGATAGAGAAGAGAGAAGATGACTCTCTCCATGAGTTACATCCTTTTATAACAGGTCCAACCCTTATTTGGCCACTTGGCTTTCCCACCAAAATGCTAACCTTACTAATTTTGGATCTAGATTCAATGTTCCCAACTTATTCAAATTGAATCTACTCAAACTCACATTCTATCTTTCCCACACTTTCAAAAAGTGTTTATTCAAATGAAATTTAGACTAATGAACTTTGAAAAGTCAACCTCTAAGTCTAAAATAAGTTTTGGCCTCAATATGCCAAATATGAAAATATTGCAAAATGTGATGAAACTAGTTGAATCTTTCACAATGTACACTTCTTGTTTTGACTGTGAGGCAACTGACTAGTGATGGAATTGTGAAAGTCAAGTTTTGCGCCATGAACATGGTGCTTCAAACAAACGCGAAGAGATAGTTTGTATGCGAATCAAACTAATGCGACCCTTTGGCTCTCCACGAGGTCAATGATTACATTTGGGCTGATTCAAAGAGCTACTTCAAGCTAAGTGAGAGGTGCATTGCGGAGTACTCAATCGTTGCTACCTTAAGGAGCCAAGAAGGAAAAGTATCAAAATCAGACTGGGACAAGGAGAGAAATCAAGGTGCAGAAGCAACAAGGCATGGAGTGGACCATAAAGTGGGCAATCAAACAATAAATCCTTTGGCTCAGGGAGCCTTGATACCTGTGCGGAAGTGATCAAATCTGGAGCTCAGGGAGCTCAACACAAAGTGCATCAAGGACAAATCAGGAGCTCAAAGGAGTTCCAACGTCAAAAAGTCAGAAGCGACAGGGGCGAACATTTCACAGAAAGGCCTCTGTCACCAGTTAATAAGGTTCTTGAATTTTACGTAAGCGATATAAAATCTATGCTTTTCCTGGACAAAGAGATATTTTCAAGTTATGTAATTTTTCAGTACAAAGATTTGCGCCACAGACTTGTGGTGTGCCAGTTTCAATGTTAATAAAAAGTGGCCAATAAATTGAGTACTATTTCAAGTAGCTTAAATGTATATTTATTTTAATTGGGAGACACCTTTACTTTAATCTGACATCTGATGAGGACATCAGATTTTATAAAGGCGGGGTGGATGTTGTAAAGCTACCATTACAAGCTTTACATCCGGCGCCAGCATTGTCCCCGGCTCCAGCAGCGCCCCTGCTACTCCAGGCGCCACCGGCACCGGCGCTGCTCTCGGCGCCACTGTGACCAGAATCTAGTCGGCGCCAAGTTCCTATGGCTTAAAGTCTTTGATCAGTTCTAGTGAAGTCCATAGAGCTCAGATCGATGTGCAATCACCTCACACGATCAAGGCATGATTAAAGGAAGCATGGGGATCAGTAAAATCTAGAGAGAGAAAATGACTTTCTAGAGAGAGAAAACATGCTTTACCAGCCTGGGTAGAGTACTTGGTATGAGGGGAGGTGGCGAATCCCACCAATACTTTAGGGGAGTGCGGGTTGCGACTCAGGGCGAGTTCCAACCAAGTCTCAGCCTCCCTTGCTGGAATGTTGTCCTGGCACTCGCCTTGGCATGCCAGCGCCCCGGAGACTAGGGTCGGTCACACACTTGAAATGTAACCTTCTCAGATTTATCAATAGAGGCTGAAAAAAAAAAAATGAACACCAAAAAAATTTCAAAAAAACAACACCCATACCAATAGAAAGCCCTTTTCATACTGAGTCTCCCCCTTCACTTCCCTAAAAATCCAAAAAATCCAAAAACCCCAAAAAATCCAAAAACACCAAAAATCCTAAAAAAATCCAAAAACACCAAAAACACATACCCAACACAAAAAAGACACAACAGTACCCAATGGACCAACATACAGAACCTAAAATCGCTAAAGATTATCCATATGAGATCAGGTCCCCTGTAGCTGAAAAAATCAGGCGTCATAGGTTCTACCGAATGCGGGCCCAAATAGATGAGCCATCCACAAACCCATTCGAGGGACAAGAACCTGATAGAGCCAAGTCCTCATGAGCACGACCCCATTTTTATGGTGTTGAACCCTCCCAGGTCAGAACCAACCTTAATGGTGCTTCTGCTACCCACGGTGCTCATCTTGAGAGACGTACACCCAAGCTAGATCTACCAAAGTTTGACGGTAGTTCGGACCCTCAAAGATTTTTGCAAATCTTTGAGAATGCATGTGATGTATATGGCGAAACATCTGCCGCTGCTATGGTCCAACTATTTTCAATGACCGTGATCGCTAAAGCACGTGACTGGTTTTTTAACCTCGATCGTGAAGATAAGATAGACTGGTCAATTTTGAAAGAGTCCTTCATCAAGCGTTTTAAGCCCTTTCACTTGATCGAGAGTCATTTTGTCAAATTGAGTAACATCAAGATGGCAAAAGATGAACGTGTCCGAGACTATATCGAGCGTTTCAAATGCCTCAAAAGTCAAGTATAAGAAAGCCCTCCAAACATATGCTCATCATCTGGTCCTTAGTCGGCCTTCCAAGATGGATTAGACATGAGCTTAAATCCAATGATGAATATATGAACCTAAAGTTAGCTATGTCTGATGCCATCAAAGAAGAAGACGAGAGATTAGATGTTAACGAATCTAGGGAAAGGCGAGCACCACATGATCCTGTCCATGAGTCGAAGCCGATTGAAGACACTCGAGATTAGCTTTGGAAATTCCAGTTAGAGTTGCTTAGTAAGCAACAACTACAAATGGAAAAACTCACCAATGAGTTTCAAACTACCTTGAAGTCTATCCAAAGTAGTATGCCTGGTCAGCCAAACCCTGCACATGTACCTTATAGATGAAAAACAATATGGTGTCCACACTGTCAGACTACGCATCCTACTGATGCTTGTCCTTCATATCAGTCTCTCCACGCACATACAGTCCAACATTATGAAGAACAACCATCACAATCTAGACATTTTTTGACTTATCTCGAATATCCATCTGAAAGTCCAGAACCATTAGCCATACAAGATGGCTATGTCGTTATACAAGGGCCATTGAACAACAGATATTTCATCTGTGGTGAAACCGACCACTCAATGGTTGATTGTCCAGTCAAGACCAAGTACCATGTTGAGTGTCTCGACTGTGTTGGAAAACACAGCTTCAAAGACTGCCCATAACAACCCAACAACATCCTACCTGCCCGACACGTTAGTTATGACTCAGGATAGGATCCTCACGACAACACAACACGAGCACAATAGCAACTAACAGTTAAACTTGTTGCTCACTCAAGAAGTTTCTTACAAACTTCTACATTACCGCACAATACCCTAGCTCCAAAATGCAAAAAAGACACTAATATGAAATGAGTCCTTGTCGAAAGAAAGTGAAACTGATATTCCATCATCTGCTATAATGTCCAACCAAGAGCAACCTCCACAGGGAATTGACAGCTTTTCTCCCCTTCTACAACCTCAAATCTATTTGTCTTTTCACACGCTCATAAGATTTCCAATGTGCTGATACACAATACATCGAGGAATCGGAAATCCAGATAGAGATTCGGTTCTGAATCTCTTGCTCAGAGAGGTCCTCAAGACATAGGACCTCAACTATACCTGCATCTCAAGCTATACCTTACAACATCTGCTATCAATGATGGTAGATTTTAGTGTCACCAACCCTGCCTTGTTTTGACAAGGGCATGTCAGAATAAGTTACATTACTCTACAAAACAAATGACCTATTGCAACTACCAAGATAAATCATCAATGTTAATGAATGCAAGTTTTGTTTGACAAGTGCTATACAGTTCCCACTCTTTGTAAAGTTTGTTTATTTCCTTGTTGCTCTTCATTCCTAGTGTGATATTGATTTTTGCATTGAGAATCACATACTGCATGAGACTCTTCCGTAGAGCATCTCAAGGACACATTTTCATTCATATATCCACCTTCAGGTCATATTGCATAGAGTTTACAATTTTTGAGCATACTGAAACTTTGAGAAATCGTTGTCACGTTAGAGTTGATTCCTGCATCTCATCAACGTGTCTCAACTAGTGTTCCACACGCCAACTCCAATCTTGAGCATGAACAATTACTAGCAACAACATCCCAACCAACAATTTTTCTTGGGGGGGAGAGAGTGGATGTGCTTGGATCCACTGGAGTAGTTACGCTGCCAGCAACAACACCAGCAGGATCGACAGCCAAGGTCACAAATCCAAAGTCGACACAGACAAGGCTAAGAAGACAAATGGGCAATTCAAAGAGACTGAATCAGAAAAAGTACTCTCCTTTGGAAAGGGAAACACAAGCATTGGGAAATCAGTCTCCTTCAATTGGCCTCTTGCCATACTTCTACGCCCATTCTCATATCTACCATTCACACCATCTACCGATGTTACCACCTCCACCCTACCTTCCATCTGTTTGTTTATCATCATTTCACCGTTCTTCTGAGAAATCTCTAGTTTTTTATAGTCTTACCGAAGCAGCTGATAGATCATTGCAAATGTCCTGCGGAGACCAACTACCACCTACAATGGTTGATCAGCCAAAGAAGATCTAAGAAGCAGGCAAAGCAGCTAGAAGACATAAGAAATTAAGCAAAGCAGTTGAGGAGGAAAGGACAAAACTTAAGCAATAGATGAGTCATATCAATCTTGATCAAAAGAAACTCTCTGGAGCAATGATAGTTGAATCCCCTCCTATGAAGCCCAAAGTGATCCAAAAGTAACGAATCAAAAGAAAGAGCTACAGAAAAATGAAAGATGAAGACAACCGTGAACCTGCAAATAAAGTAACCTCCTCACCCAGCTAGTGGTGGTCAAAGCTCAACATTGCAAGGGTCCAAGGCTGCAACTATAGAACTACCAGTTCCTTCACCAAGCCTTGCTCATGTTTTCTTACCATTACCAAACCGTCCACCCAAATCTGTTCCTACCACCAATTTTGATGAGTCCATCCCCTTGACACTGATAATAGAAGTTTGTGTAATCTGCAGATCAAAGGTCTTTCTTGAGACTGGAACTTCAACTGAGAGAAGAACCACGAAAACACCTAGAAGCACTGATGAAGGATACAGACCTCCCAAAAATTAGTGTCTGCCAAAAAACCAAAGACGAAACCATCAATGGCAGATACAAGTGATAAAAGAGAAGACATGTGAGAAGCACTCAAGCATGCAAGTTGTGAAGATGCTGGGAGCTCTCCAATTTTGAGAATGTCAACCACCTATAACAATATGACATTCTAGTTACATTGTGGCAGATTGCAGATAGCAGTTTTTGATATAGACTGGCAACAATAAGCACTTGGTTTTATGCAAGCGAACAAGGATCTACACTTTTCCAAGTACGATCAAAGATGCCAATGCAGAAGCGGAGCGACATCGTCCAATGTGAGTTGCAGTGGGTCCTGCAACACATTAGGGGTGGGATGATGTTGGCTGATTCTGACGAATCCCCAAGATACTCAGACAGAGCAACTCAAGAGCACCTCTCACCTTAGACTGAGGAGGTCTTAAAGGAGACGAGATGAACAAAAACTGAGAGCCGAGAAATGCTAGCTAGTAATAACAAGCAATAACTGTGTAAGCCTCATGGTGAATCCCAGAAGATGGAATGACCATGTAGGAACTAGTATTTCTAAGCAAATGTAATAAATACAAATAGACCTCTCTTAAAGAAAGTAGAGTGAGCCACCTTTTGATGGTGACCTCTAGTGGAGGGCAATATTCCACTTGTAATTTGTGAAATGTGGAAATTCCACTAGGATGCCACCTAAGAAGCTCTCTTGCTTATTTAAGAGACTCCCTCTTTGTGAAGAGGAGCTTTTTGTGTATTGTATCTACTCCATGCTAAAATGAGAAGAGCCTTCACGAGTTTGGTGCATCCCTTGAGCTCCTTCATCATGCTTGTTTCTTGAGTGATGCATTCATGATCTTGCCCTTCCCTCCTTTGTGTGTGGTTGTGGATTGTAGAGTGGATTAGATTTGTTGCTTTCCTAGAGTGGATTAGTTTCATTTTTTTGTTTGTGGATTAATGTAGGACCCAGCATTCAAGTAAACTAAATAGGCTAGAAATGTGGTATAAAA